>CAKNXH010071414.1:0-38390 GCA_932178445.1 Andricus quercusramuli | reverse complement strand
CCGGCAAGTCGGTCCGATCGATCGGACCGCGGGCCGGCAGATCGCTTGCAATCGGCGGGCATTTTGCTATCTGGGTAGAAATCCTTAGAAATGAATTTCATAATTACCTTAGGTACTACAGCCTGGAATAAATAATTACTAAGTGCTTTAGAATTCTTACTCATCGTCGTAACAACAATAACAGAAACATCCGGTCTTGGACTATCTTTTGCAAAATGTAATACTACAGTAATTCCATTTTTCTCGTCTATTACCGTCAAAGGTGGAACAGACCCTGGAAAGAAATTGATTCGGATAAAATTCAAATTCTAATCTCAGGGTTGCTATGGGTATGGAAAACCTGGAAAAGTCAGGGGAAAAAAGTGGTCAGGCAAGTCAGGGAAAAGTCCAGGAAAATGGAAAATTTTCGGGAATTTCACGCAAAATGCGGGCAACACGTATTTATTAGTTCTTGGTGAGACTAAAGTCGGCGTCAAAAATACGCGACCCTCACTTTGATCGCTCGCAACTCGTTCAAAAAAAATCGCAGAAGTTATCGCAGGCCGGTCCGTATATCCCCTATTGTACCCTATATTCAGTGCAGGTCCCTAAAGTACCCCATTTTTGAGATTTGGTCCCTATGGTACCCTATTTTCACCCCATAATGTAACTTTGGAAAAGTTATAATTAGATCAAAGCTTCCAAGAGTCAGGGAATTCGAAAAAATATCCCTTGTTCTCAAATCACTTTTTAGTCACTTTTTAAAATGAAAATATCACATTAGTCACGTTTCTTTCAATAAATTAACTCATGGGTTATAATCACTATTTAATTCAGTTCCATACCTATTTCTGAATTGTCATGAATTATTTTGAAATGTTTCAAGGTATTTTTAAAGATTCCGAGAAATTGTTAATAGATTTCAATAATTTGAAGGGATTTTTAAAACTTCTAAGACATTTTCAAGGTCTTTTGATTTGAAATATTTTTGGGAATTTTAAAAGATTCCAAGGAATGATTAATTCATTTCATTAATTTGAAGGGATTTCAAAGCGTTTGAAATATTTTAGACTATTTTAAAAGACTACAAAGGAATTTTTAATTGATTTCAGTAATTTAATGGGATTTCAAAGGATTTGAAACATTTTAGGAAATTTGAAACGATTCCCAGAAATTTTTTATTTATTTCCATAGTTTGAAAGGATTTCAAAGACTTTGAAATATTTTAGGATATTTTAAAATATTTCAAGGCATTTTCAAGCGATTTAAGGAGATATAAAAATTTGAAAGGATTTTAATGGATTCAAAAGAATTTATTAACAAGAAGTGAGGGCTTTCGTAGGGTAAAGAATTTTCGAGATTTTCGGAAGAAATGGAATGATTTTACAGAACGTATAAGGTTTTAAGATATTTTGAAAGATTTCGCAGAATTTTTTAAGATTTACGAGAATTTCAATGATTTTAAGAGATTTTAAAGCTATCAAGGTATTGTAATTCCCGTTCCAGAATTTCAGGAAATAACATATAATTTCACGGGATTTTACAATATTTTAGTGGATTTTAAAGAATTTATTCACGAGAAGCGAAGTATTTCGTAGGATTTTAAAGTATTTCAAAAATTTTAGGAAATCTTAAAATAGTCCAAGAAATTTTCAATTTATTTCAAACATTAGAAGGGATTTCAAAGAGTTTGAAATATTTTATGGGAATTTTCAAAATTTCTAAGGAATTTTCAAGAACTTTTAAGTTTCGATGGATTTTGAAAGATTTTAAAGGAATTATACTGGCTTAGGTTATTTATATGTATTCAAGAGATTAACAAATTTATAAAGAATTTTCAAGGCTTTTAAAGGATTTAAAACAATTTGCATGGGGTTTTAAAGAATTTCCTAGATTTTGGGAAGATATGGAACGAATTTACAGGGCCTATAAAGTTTTAAGATATTTTTAAATACTTCACAGGATTTCACAAGATTTCAATGATTGTAAGATTTTTCGAAAACTCTCAAGTTATTTTAATGTTTCTATGATTTCAGGAAATATCACCAGATTTCATAGAATTTTACGGGATTTAATCATATTTCAATGGGTTTTAAAGAATTCATTCAAGAAAAGTGAGGCATTTCGTAGGGTTTTAAAGATTTGAAGACATTTGAACTTATTTTTTGGAATTCACCCTGAATTCTTATTAATTTATGCTGATTTTTTTTAATTCTTTGGAATCCTTTTGAATTTTTGTAATTAACTTGAATTTTTCTAAATTTACTCAATTCTACTTAATTCGATGGAATTTTTTTCAGTTTTTATTTTATGGAGCCTTAGGACCAATTGATAAAATAATCAAAGGATTTGAAATATTTTAAAGTATTTTCTAAATACCATGGCATCATTAAGAGCTTTAAACATTTTTAAAGGATTGTAAACTATTTTAAAAGATTTGAAATATTTTAGGTTATTTCAAAAGATTCCCAGGCGTTTTCAAGGGCTTTAAAAAGTTTCAAGGGATTTCAATAGGAAATTTAAAAAGATTTAAAAAAGATTTAAACAGTTTCAAGGGATTTTCAAAGGTTTTTAGTAATTTTAAGAGATTTTTATATTTTAATAGATTTCAAAGAATTTATTCAAAAGAAGTGAGGGATTTCGCAGGGTAGGGTTTCAAAGATGTGAAGAGATTTTCAAAATATTTTTTGCAATTCATTTGGAATTCACCCTGAATTCTTATTAATTTATCCTAAGTTGTTTTGAATTATTTTAAATTCTTCTAAATTTACTCAATTTGACTCAATTCAATGGATTTTTAAAAAGTTTTTATTAAGTTCATCTTGAAGTCTTTTAAAGTCACCTTGAATTCTCAGGCATTTAATCAAATTCTCTTTAATTCACTTGATTTTTTAAAAATTCAGTTTGATTCTTATTTTTTTCATCGAATTCTTCTCGTTTCCCTTAAATTGCTCTAAATTCACTCCAATTTTACTGAAATAAATGTATTATTTTGATTTTGAACTATTTTTCCAATTCATTTGAATTGTTTTGTAATCATTAGTAACTTTTTTCATTTAAATTCTTCTAAATTCACTCAATTTTACTCAATTAAATGGATTCTAACAAAATTTTTGTTTGATTCATCTGGAAGTATTTAAACTCACGTTAAATTCGTAGGCATTTCATCAAATTCTTTTGAAGGCCCTTTTAATTTTTCTTAACACATTTTAAACTTACTCAATTCCATTACTTTTTCATATTTTTGAATTGTTTCCAAATTCACTTAATTGATTTTTAAATTTAACTTAATTTTGTATGCATTTCATTGAATTCTTTTCATTTCCCTTAAATTCCACTGAATTCACTCAGATTTTACTGAGATAAATGAAATTTTTTCGCTTTGTAAAATTATTTTTAGTTCATTTCAATTCTTTTAAATTGGTTTGTAGTCATTATTCACTTTTTTGGTTCTGAATTAGTAGGGTTTCAAAGATTTGAAGAGATTTGAAATTATTTTTTGGAATTCACCCTAAATTCTTATTAATTTACCCTCAATTCTTTTACATTCGTTAAAATTTTCTTGAATTTGTTTAATTCACTTGAATGCTTCTAAATTTACTGAATTCTACTTAATTCAATGATTTTTTTTTATATTTTAAAAGTTTTTTTCAATTGATCCTGAAGTCTTTTAATCTCACCTTGAATTCTTAGGCATTTGATCAAATTCCTTTGAATTTCCTCGAATTTTTCTGAATTAATTTCAAAGTTACTGAATTCAATGAAGTTTTTTTATATTTTGAAATTGTTTTCAATTCATTTGAATTTTTTTAATTCACCTTGAAGTTTTATGAATTTCATCGAATTCTTTTTTTTACCTTAAATCCCTTTAAATTAATTTCAATTTTACTTCTTTAATTCAAAAGAAGTATATAAAGTATAATAAAGAATCCTAATTCTTTTGAATTTAACTTGAATTGTTTTGAAATGTTATGCATTTGTCCGGAATTTTTTACCCTTTGAGCGCGAAAAGTACCCTATGTGCGTGACAAGAAGTACCCTTTGGTTCCTATATTTTATCTCATAGGGACTGTGAGGCCTTTTATCGCAATTAGTTATCTTTATTTACGCTACAGAATTGATCATCTGCATTCCTCTCACTTACAAGTCTGTTTTAGGCATTTATCAACACAAAATCATATTCCAATTACGGTCGTGAAACGTATTAGGTATTTTCACTTCAACCATCAGCTATCTTCACTTCGTTGAGTGCTGAGGGGAAAACAATGGACCAAATGCATGGAACGAAACTTTATTTTTGTAATATCTTTGTAATGAATAATAATTATTAATATTTTATTATTTCATTGAATAGTTCTTAAAAAATAAAAACTATTCTTCGAATACACGTATATAGAAAAAATTAGTTTTTACGAAAATATTAACAAAATATGATCCATTGTTTTCCCCTCAGCAGTTAACGAAGTGAAGTTAGCTGACTATGAAGTGAAAATGCCTAATTGTGAAAATTGAGTTTTTCTATTTTTGGGGAGACGGGTGGATTAAAAAACGCATAGGAAAAGGTCAGGGAAAAATTACTTGTATGGTCTGGAAAACCTGGAAAAGTTAGAGAATTTTCGGATTCTGTTTCCGTAGCAACCCTGAATCTGCAATTTTAATTTATTTAATAAAATACCTGGTTTGATATTTTCTAAAGTGACAGAGATATCCGTCAAGGGTTTAATTTCCACTTCATCATTAACAGGTATCAACGGAATGTCATCTTCCTTTCTCTCAATACTCGTTTTCTTTTCTTTTTCATTATTCAGCAAATCTGCTTCTGCTTTATCAAATCTGTCATCCCCATTGAGCAACATAGGAACGTCATGACTAGGTGTATCGTATTTCGCTTCAGATTCACTCTTTGAATTTAATTCATTTTGAGAAGACTTCGATATTTCTTTACCAGTGTTGCTCATATTTGTTTGCACTGGATTTTGAAGCGTTGAAAGTTTCATTATACTATTCATAGGCACTCGACTAGCCTCTTTGCTATTACATAAAAATCATTTATTAATTCACACAAGTCCAATCATCAATGTTTATCAACTAAGATTATTATTAGATATTAAAATTGATTGTAAATTGAGTTGTGCAATAAGTTTTTCACCTTGCACTATTAAAAGTTCCCCTTATAGTCGAGGAAGATAAACTTTCCTTGAGTAAAGACTCGCCTAGTTCATTTAAATCGTCGAAGGCTTTTGTTTTGCTATCTACTTTTGTCGACACAATGACGCTTTCCGCTGATTCCATGTAAAAAGAATTTTGATTATAAAAGCAAAGATTTAAAAGGAGCCTTTACGAGTTGACAAAGAACAACTGGAACAAATCGCGCGTACCTTTCTCCAAAATTATGCGATTATCAAATTCAGCAACGTCTCAGGCGAACTGAAAATTCTAAGAAACGATCTTTTACTGAAAAATAGTTTGCTTCTACTTTCATGACTTGCAGTGGTTAGATATGAACATATTTTGATTAGTTCATGCTTTCCTCAATATGCTGATTCATAAACTTGCATTTGGACATTAATTTACATTTTTACAGATTTCCTAGTTATTATCGACAACGATTAGTTAAATGGAGAAAGTTATGCGCGAAATGGTTAGGAAGAAAAATGAATCAATCTCTCTTGTAAATAATTAATCGGCGAACTTTAACCCATGATTTAAAATGCATTCAACTCTTAATCGATTAATGAATTTACTCTCGTGAAACAATCCACCTTATCAACCTGGTTATCAACAACTGACCTGTCTTATTAGAAGCTGCAATACTGACTGGTTGCATGATTGACATATCAGGTAACAATGGAGGGGTATCTGGTACAAACAAAGGCCCTGAGTTTGTTCCCAAAGAATTAAAAATGTCTCCTAAAATTTCCATATCGGTTTGAGGTGAAACTGCCGTTCTATTATTGCACTCAGGTTCACTAATTGTTAAATTGTTATTGGAAGAAATGATTTCATTAGGAGCAGAGAGATCTAGCAAAGAAGGACTATTTGTTGTATTCGCATTCGACGTTTCCGTTCTTGGTCGATTAAGTACAAGAGTTGTTGTGTATTTATCAAAAACTTGGTCCAATTCGTCATTTGCCGTAAGCACTTCTTCTGCAATTAAATTAAAGGCATATCATTATCAATAAACTAGGGTGCCTCGATCCCTGTGCGCGCCAACTCCCATTTCAGGATTAACATTTTTTTTATTGCTTTTATTGCTTTTGGTATTAAATTGGAAAAGCTCGGTTTTCGAAAAAATGAAAAAAGAAGTACTTGTTACTAACTTTTTGTCAATTAAAGTTGAGTCACCTCTTAAGAAATTGTCAAGGAATAATTTCCACCCAATAACTTTTAATTTACCCTCCCCCCAACCCCCTGTATTGTGCCCGGGTAATGCCCATAAAAATGCAAAATAGCAGTTTTATGTCAAATTCATGCTAAAGACGGTATTTTATGTAACTTTTTCAACATGAATGATTTTTATTCGATAAGTGACGAATTTCTTGTTTAACATATTTGATAATAATTTAAACACCTTTCATTAGTTCTAACCATTTTTCCCCTGTAAATAGTGGAAATTTATTGTTTTCGGGAATTAATGACACAATTAACGCATTTTGAGGGTAATATATTTTTTTTACGATATTTGGCAATTGTTTAAACCATTTTCATTTGTTCAAAAAATATTCACTCTATGGAATCTATAACGTAGTTAATGAATTCTAGAAGTGATATTCAGTGATATTTTTGTGGAAGACAGTTTAGAATTATTTAAACAACTTTCATTTCTTTAAACAGTTTTTTTCCTTTGTAAATCTTGATAAGTTACTATTTTTAGAAATTAATGCCGCAATTAATGCATTTTAAAAATAATTATAATGATAATACCAGCTTGAAATTATTTAAACAATTAAAAATAATTTACTTGCGCCTTTTCATAGAAAAGGTGGAGAAAATTCTAGTTTTTCCGAATCTCTTGCAGTATGTCGCTTGTTATTCCGTATTTTCTTATTTCGTAACTTATATCCTATTTTTTTAACAATAATAACCCTAACAATTTTTTTTCCATCTACGTTATGGATATTTATTTTTTTAAAAATTGATTTCGTTCAGATAAAAAAATACTGATTAATAAGCGACATAGTGTAAGAGATTCGAAAAAATAGATTTTTCTCCATCTTTCCTACGAAAAAGAGCAAGTGATTCTAATCGTTTAAATGATTGCAAACTGCATTTCAACAACAACAAAAATTACTCTTAACATTCATTAACTGCGTCATTAATTCCAGAAAATAATCACTTTTCAAGTCTTGAAGGGGAAAAAATTGTTTAAACAAATAAAAAGTGTTTACATAATTTGAAACACATTTCTAAGATAGGCTTTTGGTAAAAAACTAGACTTTTTAAACTTTTATTATATGTATTCAAGGCTACTTACGTGAATTTATAATACTAATAAAACAAAAAAATAAATTCTTTGAATGTATACCCAGCAAATAATTAAAATTAGTATTGATTTATTTGATTATAATATGTGAAAGAACAGAAATGGATTTCAAAGGGGGATACAATATTAAAGTTACTGGTTATATTCACAGAAATAATAAATCAATTTAAACTATTGAAGTTAAGGACATAATTTGAAGAATGCTATTTTACAAAATTGTTTGTAATATTACAGAGATTCAAGTATTTATATTCACGTATAAAACTGAAGACATATAACTTTTATCAAACAACCGCTGATGCTATCAGGTAGAATTTTATTAAGAGGTGAGCTAATTAATAGAAATTTTTAATTAATAATTCTTTTATAATCTAGTAATGAAGTTGAATTATAAAAATTAGGAATTATTACAATGAATCTATTCTCCAACCGATCTATCTATTCGATAAAGAATATGAAGCTGAAAGAATACACATTTCGTACGAATAAACTATACTGTTAAACAAATTTAATAATATTTTTATTCAGATATAGGTGAGGTGCTTGATAAAACATTCATTGAATAGAATTATATTCGAAGGGTCAAAAATCAACAGGGCGTAACCCACATTTCTGAAATTTTACACGGCGTCAAAAAAACGTTCCCATTTTGTCAATGGAAACAATGGGAATTTTGTTTTTTGAAAATTAAAAAAATATATTCCTAAAGAATTAAAAAAAGCATGTCTGAAAATGCGAGGGTTAGGCCCTTTTGACCCTTCATTTGAATCAAATAAGTTAGGCTAAAAATCAATCTTATACTTGAAGGGTAGAAATGCAAAAGGAGTCAAGCGCCAAATTTTCGAAATCGGGTTTATTTTGCTCAAAAAATCAGATGAATTCTATTACACATACCTGCCAAAGGATTTTTTTGGGGTATCATTTTTCAAAATTTGTGTTCTTGTGTTCACAGTCCGAGAAGCTTTTCTAACCACAAAGTAAAAAATCAAATTTCATTTTTCTCGACACTGGCTAATTATTTTCAATTACTATTGGGTCCCTTCCGTTCAGCACTGAATAACCTAAATTCCAATTCCTCATTTTTTGGAAATATGCCAAATTATTACTGCTATCGTCATTATTTTGAAGTTGAAATGTCAGTTTTACACCATTTCGAAGTCATAATTAGATTTTCAAATTTCGCGAAACTGCATGGTTTTTTTAAAACAAACAGTTTGGAAATCAATTCCTCCATTCAATAGCTAGAATTCCAATTTTTAGTTTTTTCTCAAACTGCAAATTGACTCCACAATTAATGTTGAAAGATGTTAAAAGTCGATACGGACCCAAAATCTAACCTCGAAAGGTGACCTGTTTCATTCAATTTCTAGAAACCGGATAGCTTTTTGTGAGCAAACTTTTTTTAGTTCGATAGAGCATGAAAGTATCTCGAAAGTACTTTCTTATTTTTTTCTTAAATTTTTCCGCTTAATTTACAACATGTTTTTAGTCTCTCCTGAAAAAAGTGAAAAATTGCGCTTGACTCCTTTTGCATTTCTACCCTTCACTTATAAACAAAAATTTATATCCTTAAAATCATATATTTTGCTATATTTTGGCATGGCTGGTGGGTAGGGATGTAGGTTAGGCAGTTAGAGAGGTTAGATAGACATGTAGGGAGGTTGGACAGGCAGTTACGGAGGTGTAGCGGGCATTAAGGGAAGTTGCTCGGTACTTACGGATATAGCGGGCATTTACACAAGTAGTGGCCGGTTGAGGTAGTAGACGTGAAGGGAGGTCGGGCTGGAATTTGGGGGGTTAATCAGGCATTTGAGGTTGCGCAGATATTTAGGATAAGTAGTGGAAATTTAGAAAGGTCGGGTAGGAATTTAGGGAGGTCGGGCGGGCATTTATAGAGGGACTCAATTCCTGAATCTATGCATGCCTTACTTATCACGTCGTTTCACTGAGTAAGGATTTTACTTACTAAGCATTTCTTCGTTATCTTGTATTTCGCTTGCGAGTCTTAAAATAATAGGCTTAAGGCGACCACAGGCGTCATGCAGTTCTTTCATTAATTCCAGATCTTCCGTATTTACTTGACCAGGTGTGTAAGAATCCAACATATCGGATAATAGTCTCGCATTACTATGAACAGATTCCAATTCCATTATTACTCGAGATTTTTCCTGGACTCTTTTCTCGTCCTGCAATATTTATTTTACATTAGGGGAGACCACCCTACAGTAGATAGGGAAAAAATCAACAGCATTTAACTGCATCAGTTTCCAAAATTAAAGAAAGATGATCATTGTTAAATAAAGCTTACATATTTAATTAAGTATTCTTATAGAAAAAAATATCACGAAATTAATCAATTAGCTGTATTAAACTTTTTTATTAGACCTGGTCAATGGTACGATTTTGACACCTTTGTCCATCAATAGATAATCGTTTCTGGTATTGCTCCTGGGCAAGTTAGAATACTCAATTCTGGATCATTATAATTTATTATTAGTATACTTACAATTAAAATCAATTCATTGAGCGAATAATACTTGAAACTACGATAATTTTACAAAAAACGCAAAAGTTTAGATTATAGACATTTTTTTATCTCTGATATTTCGTAAGGTTGGTGCGATTGGTACAAGATGTTTAATCTTCATACAATTTAACCTGACTTGCGATGACAGAAAAGTGCAGTTTTTATACGTACCTTAATCCAAAAAATTATACCTTTTCCGAAAGGCTCCTTGAAACACAATTAAAATTTATGAGCTTTTTAATAAATAATAATTTACATTATTTTCTTACTTTATCATTTGTAATAATTTGAATTTAAAAACTTCACAAATCAAAATAAACAAACAAACACAACCTTTAATTTAAAACAACTGCAAGACAGTCGCAGAGCTGCCAATTTTGACAGAGATATTTCTTATAATTTTCCGATTATCTACTGTTGGTTATCTACTGTTGGAAAATGTAATATTCAATGTAATGTCCTTAAATATTTATAAATATTGAAGAAAAAACACTTTGTATTTATAAATATTGTTCATTAAACTTCAAGCTTTGATTCTAATGTATTAACATGTCATGAAAATGTTTCATTAAGTTAAAAAGTATGAATAAAGAATAGGTGAAATTTTTTTTTTCAGGTTAAAAATAAATTTTTTGCTCTCACGCATTAATTAATTATGAAATTTCAATAAAAGTTCGTCAGAGGATATAGTATCCTTGCTGAAACGTTATACTAACAAAAGTAATGAACATTTGTTGTCAGTTTTCCAGTTAATTAAGATTATCTACTGTAAATCATTATCTACTGTAGGGAGGTTTCCCCTATACAAAAATATTTAAATTATTATGAACAAATCGTTGAATTATCCAACGATAATCATCAATTGAATTGAATTGGGATCAAAGTTGAATTTAAAGTATTTCAAGTTAATTAAAATTATCGCCGACCTCTTTCACCATCGTCTTGATTAATTTATTCGCTGCGTGCAAATCATCCGGATTTTTACTCTGAAGTAATTTCTGAAGGAGCTTGGATTTTTCCTCGTCTTCGAAAATTTCATTTTTTGGCTTTACAGCTTTAGTTTCGTCGTCTGCAGCATTCGTGGGTAGCACTAAATCCTCCTATTTTCGAATAATGTTTTTTACCAAGAGCTTTAAGATATTAAACAACATTTTGTTTTGAAAAAATTTAAAAAAGTATATAAAAATTATCTGAACGAACTTGGACGACCCCTTGTTTTTTTAACATCTCGAAAGCTTCTTTTATTTTCATTTCACGAGGATAATCGACGGTCCACGTGTGCAATAAGTCAAGTACTTTTTGACGAACGGCAACTGGAGTTGAATTTCCAAGGTACTTGGGGGAAACTAATTTAATCATTTCGTTGAGAAAGCGAAATTTTCCAACCTCGGAGTGAAACGAGGTTCCACATCTCCTCATGCATGTGTCCAAAAGCTATTCATAAATTAAAAAAGAACCAAGTCAATTTAAGGAGATAATTGATATTAAAATTGTTGTCATAGGAAATGGTTTTATCTAAATCAGAAAGCTTCACAAGATTTGTTTATGACCAAGATTTTCTTTTTTTTAAATGATAATTGATTAAGGGTGACAGTACAGAACATATATAGCCGAAATTTTTCTGAAAATGGGTTTAAAAATAAAATACAGGTTGTGCGTCCCCATATCTTCGGGGCTAGTTTTTATTTTTGTGAAAAATTTAATATTAGATTTTTAAGCGCTACCAGAAGCCGATTTTCATTATTTTCAAACCTTGTGAAATTGTAACCTTATTGTTCTTGGACGATTACTTGGAATTTGCTACATTTGTCAGATCAAAAATTGTTTACCCGAATTTAGAAACTCAATAACTCGGTTGTATGTGTTTATTTTTTGTTCAAACTGAAGATTACATTTTTTATCTCAATCTTCCACTTCCACATCTATTTCCTCGAAACTAGATAACGTTTTGTGATCAAACTTTTTTATCCCCAATTCAGCAACAGTTCAGCTCCAGAGTAGACTTTTCTTTTATTTTGAAATGGTGATTTCGATTTTAGAGAATATTTTTTTGATTTCCTGAAAAATTCTGAAATCTAATTCCGAATATTTATGATTTCAATTCTATTCAAATATCTACTAGGCGAATTAAATTTCTATAGCCGATGAAGATCGCTGTCAAACAATCCAAATTCAACAATTAAATATTACGAGACTTAAAACTGCAAATTCAGCCTACAAAATTAAATAATTAAAAATAGAAGGTCCTAAAAATTAAACGATTTTGAAATTAAAATTTATGTTTCAAAGTTGTTCAATTCTGAATTGGAGTTTGACAATTTGGGGAATTTTAAATCGAATAATTTCATGCAATAACTGATTAAATAGTTTGAAAAAAAGGTTCCCGGTCAAAAAATAAATTGTCATTCCGGGTTTTAGCGCGTAACTTACAACTCCTTGTGATCCTGGTGATGATTTAAATAATACACATACTTTGATTCAATGAATGTTTCGCGTTCTAATAAAAAATTGTATACTATATATAAGAAAATAATGATATAAACAAAACTTGTGTTGGTAAATCCCTTCTCTTATGTCTACAAAAATAACATTAATGAATTAAATAAATTGATAAACGTACTGCAAGTGCTTGTAAAGCTTCCCACTCAGTTGTTGATTGAATATGAGTTGCTAAAAGTTTACTAGCAATATGTACACCTTCTGTCTCTTTTGTAAGCATTACACAAAAAGCCTCAATGGCTGCAATATCAGGTTTCTGATTTTGAGGGTTCGTTGCCCTTTCTGTAACATTACTTATTAAGTCAGGCGTAAAAAAAAGACATAAAAATCAGTATTCTATCAGAAATTAACGAGACTGTTTATTGATAAAAATAGCGGCAGGGAAATGTAGGCATAGAATTCTGCCAACGATGTATGAAGATTGAGCCGAAATTTTGGTAAACAAAATATTTTGTTAGTTTTTATTAAGTAAGGTTTTTTATTTGATTGTATTATATCTAAATCAACTCACGTATCAGGGCTTCAAGACTTGTAGTTACCACATCCATTTTTATTTCCTATTTTAGCATTTTTCTCGCCGAAACGTAAAATTCATCTGCTTTCGACTGACAGTGACAGCTCACAGGCTCACAGCTGCGCTAAAATTGTCGGCAACGCAGGTGTGCGACAATATTGAAAATTTTTTTAATCAGTTACCCAGTGAGTTGTAGGTAAATTATCACGTAATACCCGCCAATTTTTAAAATTTGTTAAATATGATTCTGGCTACAATTTGCCATCGATTTCAAAATTCTCTTAATTGATCCCTCGAGGTCGATTAAAAAAAATCTTGTATTTATTTTATTTAAACATAAAGTTTAAAAAATGGTAAAATTTAATATATTGTTGCTTTAATAATATGTAATTAATTAAAAATGATTGATATTAGTGTGTATACTCGATAAATAAACATTCGCGAAGCATAACTTGATAGTTAATTAGAACATTGAAAAACAAAAAAAGTATTTCTTACTGTTATAAACAAATGCGCAGTTTGAGTAATTTTTAAGAGTTTCAGTTACTGTTTTTTTATAGCATACTTTGTCAGGCTTGCTAGTGATACTTTAGTAAACTATATTGCTATTTCATGACAAATGTGATTGTTACAAACAAATCTTATAACTAGGTGTGAATTCGATTTCATGTTTTCTCTTTGTTTGTATTTACAATTTTATGTAGTGCTCATTTGATGAGTACTTTGCTTCCTCATTTTGATTCATTATCAAATATGTTTGCTTCCGTATGGAGAAAGTGAAAATAACAAAATACAAATAGTTCAATGAAAATGTCTCGAATCAACGAATTTTTCATTTTATTCTTTTATGAACTTTGAATTACGGTAATGAAGAAAGCTATTCTGTTTAAAACATATTTTTAAAGTTATATAAATGCCCATAACTTCCGTACTCTTCAAGACTATGTATTAATATTATATAGGTCAATCGATTTGTCTTTCATCAAGGAATCTATTCCGTTCTTGCATCAATTTTGAATTATGTTGATGAAAAAAGTTTAACTATAAAAAACCGATTTTTGAAATATTATGCATTACCATAGCTTCCTTACTCTTTAATAAAATGTAATAATATTATAGGTCAATCGATTCGTCTCAACGCAAAGAATCTTTTATATTATTGCGTTAACTTTGAATTATGTAAATGTAAAAAGTTATACTGTAAAAAAACCGATTAATAAATATTTTTAGAAATTCTTTGGTCAGTTTTCAGATATTAGCATAGTGAAAATAGCCCCTCCAAAGTTCATCAATATTGATCTGTAACCGGCTTCAAGTTATCGTGTTCACAAAAAACGACACACGCACACTAAGAGGAACACTTTGTAGGGGTGCCATTTCAGAAAAAATAAACAATGAGCTTTTTTGGACCACCCTAGTACACAATATATGTACTGTATTACTTGTCGCAATGAGTTATTCTTCAGAAAGGATTGTGCTAATAATTACAAAAGCCACCAATTTTTCAATTTTGTGACTGTAAGTACAAAATAAGTTTTGTATAAAATTATAATGAATTAGCGATTTACAAACTAGTTTTACATATACGAATAACAGTTTCGGTCGATTAATCGATGCAACATTTGCATGGGCTCTGTAAAAGTCTTATCATATTTGTGTGATAATCTTCAAGAAATTAAAAAAAAGTGTTTGATATAATATCAGCTCCTATCGGAAATGCTAAAAAAGTATTGAAGATCAAAAACGATGTATCAAATTATTATTACTGAGCAATGTTGATAAAGTGTTGATAAAAATCTGTAGATATATTTATATTTAGATTGAAGAAAGTAATCAAAACATTTTTGAGTCTCTTGGAAAAATGTTTACAAGAATTGATGATGAATATTGTGAAGAATTTGATTAGGTTCCTTTGAAAATGGAAATATTTCATGTCGATACTTTTGCTATCAATAGTACCGAGCAGTGCATTTGAATATTTCATTAAAATTCTCGAGCGGATTACAGAAAAATATTCCGACTTTATTTTGACGAGATTATATCTAATATCTATCTGAACACTCTAATTAATTATAAATCTTTTCATTCATTTAAAGCAAGAAGGATAATTTTGATTAAATATTAATTATGTTATTCGTAGAATCAAATGGAGGTGATATGCTACTCAAATTAAATGGATAAAAATTCGAGTATCCAGATGATAGTATATATTTTTTAACTCAGACAGAGCTTATAATGTGCACAAATTGTTAAATTAATGACAAATTTTTAGGCGAGGCCGGGGCGAGATGAGCATAGTTGTGATTTTCAGTGAAATATATGAAATCTATAGTAGTTTTAAAAAATGTAAGTGGTTCTATACATTCTATGAACCTTCATGTATCTATTTCATCAAAGACCTAGTGTTCCAAAAATAGTAATTGCGATGAAAATATGAAACTTATAATTTGTGCACATGTCTCATCTCGCCCCACTATTTATTAGTGCTTGTTAATAAAAGATTATTTTTCGTGCTTTTCGTACACATGAAAGATTATTTGATGTATTCTAAGAATGGAAATGAGTATCATGAGAAAATATAATTGTTTTCACGATTGAGCAATATCATTATTTAAACTAATTCATGCTCTGTAAAATGTTCAACAAATAATTTTGTAAGGTATAATTAAGTCTTATTACTTAGGGGAAGGATTTTATAAAATTCACACCTGAAAACCATAATTTTTCCCTGCATAAAAATGGGAATTTTTCTGAAAAATGTAATGAAATGATTTTGAATATAAATTTTAGAAGCCTTCTGCAACTTGTCATTTTCAATATATGAATAAAAATTTCGTTTTGAATATGCTGAGAAACAATTCAAAAAACAAAATGTATAAACAAACCCAATTGCAGGTACTCTGACAATAGAATTTCTTTAAACAAAACAACTTTTACAATAGCAGTCATGGACTCTTCTAATCACAGATGTCAGTTTTTCTTTTGTAAGTTTCCACTGTCGAAACTCTCCTTTAAAACTTTATTATTAATTTAATATTACCTGTTTTCATTAATTAACTGTGTATAAATTTGTTAGTACATTCAAGATCGATAAATAAACTTCACGACAAACCTTAGTTTACAAATATTATCTGTTATTTTCAATCATTTTTTTTTCTCGTTCTATTATATCATAGAATAACAAGATTCGCATGTGTTGAAATTTTAATCATTTTTATTTTAACTTTATCTACTTTATATAATTTTTCTTCTCTTCCCGATAAATTCAATATCATTATTCATGCTATTTTTGAAAAGAACAACAACAAAAATCACATATTTTGAGAGAAAATTCTGTGTCTCATTTGACCCCGTATGCTCATCTCGCCCCGGTCTGCCCTATTTAGGAATGAATGTTGCAGGGTTTCTTTTCACCTTAAACAAAAATATGAAAGATATACACCATATACTTTATTTTTTTATTTTTTAGGTACCCGGATTTAACGATACAGGGGATTAAAAGTTCCCTATAAAACGTTGGAAAATTCTTAAAATTTAATACTTACGTATGAAGTAAGTTTTAACAAGGTTTTAACAAATTTGCGGTTTTTCGAAATATTGAAATGCTTATTTAAAAAGGACAGAAATCAATTTAAAATAGTACTTAATTTTAAATTCTGCACAAAAATATAGGTTTCCGATAGAAACTAAATATATTGATCATTGGTGAAATTATAATTATTTCAAAGTTCACTAGACATGAAACACACATACTGAGTTTCAATTAAAGCAATTTGGCTCAATTATTGCAATATAAACGTGAGCCCCATAAAGGATCTGATACCCGCAGCCCTACATAGAAAAGGTCGATATACCAAACAATTCATTAGTTTCGAGCTCACGGCACTATTGCCACTTTTTGACACTTTTCGACTTTTTGGAGGAAAAACTATCGAAACTATATTGTTTGCAATCCAGAACTTAAGTTGTACAAATTTAACTTAAAGCTTTAATAGTTAAACAGTTTTAAAATGAGACCATTACAAATTGCATAATTTATCATTTAAGCTTCATAAATTATAAGCAATGATATATTAACAGCGTTTGAAATATTGTGTAAATCCTTTTAGATTATAAAATAACATTCCAAATTGCAAGCTTGAACATTTAAACATTTTGAAGTCGAAAACGTTCGAAATTGAATAATTTGAAATTCAATTATTATAAAATGAAGAAATTAATATTTTATTCGTATAGTTTGGAATTTTAAGCTTTTTGATAGTTCCGTCATTCTGAGCTGGAAATGTTTAAAATTCACAATTTCAACTCATATAATTGAAATTTTTTGATTGAAACGCCAAAAATGTTTTTTCTTTTCTTCAAATTTTAAATTTTTAAATAAGATGTGACATAATTTTAAATTGAGAATTTTCAATGTTTAATAATATCAAATAGAAACTTTTGAATTACTAGCGATTAAAAATGAACAATTTGTAATGCTGTGCACGAATGTACGTGGATAATTTTAGTTTGTAAAATTACTTTATTTCAAATAGATAACCTTAAGGCCATGTGACGAGTGGGTCACGTGACCGGATTCCTACCTTACCGACACTTTTTTATTTGTGAACTTACGTTCACACGAATCGCCACATCGATTTGAAAATTTGGAATAATAAATAAGAAGCACTAAGAAATGCGGCTCTGGTCCCAACTTTTAATAATTATGAAAAAAGCAAACAAAAATTATTTACAAAAAAAACTTTTTTCATAATTATACAAATTTAGGACCAGAGCCACATTTCTTAGTGCTTCTTATTTATTATCTAAAATTTTCCACTCGATGTGGCTATTCGTGTGAACATAAGTTTACAAATAAAAAAAGTGTCGGTAAGGTAGGAATCAAGTCACGTAACCCACTCGCCACATGGCCTTAACAGTTACGGTTTTAAATTGAAAACTTTCCCTAAACGAAAAGGTAATTTAAAATTAAAATGTTAAAAATTTCAGAATGATTTCATTGTTTAAACTTTTAAATTGTTACATTTTATATTGAAAACCTTGATAGAGAATAATTTGTAGTTTAGATTAAAATATTCAGAATTTTCAAGCGAATTTGTATGATTTAGAAAAGCCGCGTGGCCGCTGAACTGGGAATCTGGGAAATTATCGGGAATCGCTTGAGGCCGGGCTGTGAACGTAAATTTATTTTCTGACCTTGAATTTTAAATATTTTAAGTCGATAAATCTTTCCAGTCACGCCCAATGACATAAATAATTGGATATTTAATGTAATTATACAATTTGAATTGAGTTCGATTTAAAATTCTTTTAAGTTTTAAAAGTTCAATCTGTAATATTTTCAACTATGGAATCATTCATTTGACAGTGCGTAATTTTAAAAATTATAAATGTTCAGATATAACTATTTGTCAATATTTTTTAAAATAAAATATTTAAAAATATAATTTTGAAGATTTGAGAAAGTAGAAACTAAAAGTGTTTGGAATTCAACAATTTTGATAATATAAAAATTCAAGTTGATTAGCAGGGGTGAATAATAAAAATGATATACGCCGCTTACGGCAAAAAATGATAAATTAATGGAATTATTATAAATTATTATTCTTGAAGACAGTTGCAGATAAATTGATGAAATTTGGAGGGCTTATTTTCACCACTAATATCTCAAAACAGACAAAAAAAAATATTCATCACATATTTTAAGCACTTTATACATTTTTCAAACCGGTTTTTATATCAAAAATTTTCTCATTCACATAATTTTAAGTTGATGCAAGAATATAGAAAAGGTTTGTTGATTTGAGACGAATTGATTCATCTATATGTATACTATTAATACATTTTATTCAAGTATGAGGAAGTTATGGTAATTTATAATATTTGAAAAATCGGTATTTTATAGTTAAAATTTTTTCATTAACATAATTCAAACTTCATTTAAGAATAGAAAAACCTTTTTATTTTGACCTCCTCTATCTAAAAGTAAATATATTTACTAATTAATCATAATGAGGAAGCACCATAAAATTATGGTGCCAAGTAGATATTAATGTTATAAGTTTCAATAAAGTGGAAGTCGAAAGTTTTTTTCTTACCGAAAAAATATATAATAATATTATAACTATAATTAAATTTCATAAATTAAGAATGATACGGAATCCTAGCGGAAATATTTCATGCTTATTAGTTAAATGTACATCAATTCCGAATGTATTGAGTAACAGCAAAACTCGAAATTACTGACTGAAAATGAAAACATTCTAAACATACTTGGATGATAATCTAGGATATTTTAACAAACGAATTAAATATTATAAAATACATGTTTGAAATGTTGAGTCTAAAATAAATTACTAATTTTGAAGTATTTAACGTACCTATATGTATATGTATATTCAGTGCATTGGAGTATTTCCTCACAGTGAATTTTTCTTCGACCGTTTTTTAAATTGAAGGTTACTCAATATTGAAGCCTCTTTCAATTTTTGAGGTTTCAATTCCAATTTTGACGAAATATGAAGGGTTGAAATGCAAAAGGAGTCAAGCGCCATTTTTCACTTTTTTCAGGAGAGACTAAAAACATGTTGTAAATTCAGCGGGACCATTTAAGAAAAAAATTAGAAAGTTCTTTCGAGATACTTTCATGCTCTATCGAACTAAAAAAAGTTTGCTCAGAAAAAGCTATCCGGTTTCGAGAAATTGAATGAAATAGGTCACGTTTCGAGGTTAGATTTTGGGTCCATATCGACTTTTAACATCTTTCAACATTAATTGTGGAGCCAATTTGCAGTTTAGGAAAAAAACTAAAAATTTGAATTCTAGCTATTGAATGGACGAATTGATTTCCAAAAAGTTTGTTTAAAAAAATGTTGGCAGTTTCGCGAAATTTGAAAATCCAATTATGATTTCGGAATGGTGTAAACCTAAAATTTCAACTTCAAAATAATGACGATAGCAGTAATAATTTGGCATATTTCCAAAAAATGAGGAATTGGGTTTTAGGTTATTCAGTGCTGAACGGAAGGGACCCAATAGTAATTAAAAATAATTAGCCGGTGTCGAGAAAAATGAAATTTTATTTTTTACTTTGTGGTTAGAAAAGCTTCTCGGACTGTGAACACAAGAACACGAATGTTGAAAAATGATGCCACAAAAAAATCCTTTGGTAGGCATGTGTAATAGAATTTATCTGATTTTTTGAGCTAATAAACCCGATTTCGAAAATTTTGCGCTTGACTCCTTTTGCATTTCTACTATATTTTATAATATATACAATAAAATTGAAATGTGTTAAGGATCTATCAACATCACTACAGGTGATAATTACTTTTGAAGAAGACCTGCAATTAGGTCGAAACGTACGTCGGTTATGACAAATAAATTATGATTCTTTAACATCTGAATCCATTGCATTTTATATGACCGTATGACCAAATTAATTTTATTCGTGAAGAATAACTATGTTATTTAACGTACGTCATGAGGTCACGAACGTCGTCGTCAAGCAGATTATAAAGAGCAAACAATTTAAATAAGATAAAGTAATATATTTAATTTTTTTAAACTCACCCGAATAAATTATAATGAGGTCCGACTGATGAGATTTCCAGTAAATTGTATTCATTTAAACAGTTGAAAAGATTAAAAAACATTTTTTTACCTATTACATGTTTCAAATAATATCACTTCTTGTTACTTCAATACCGTTATTAATCATAACAGAAACATACCTTCAATATTAATTTTGCATTCTGAAACTTTTAATAAATTCAGTTATGGCGCTTCTCAAAATACAAACCTTTTTTCTCAGTGTTGGATCATTCCGCCGGAGAACGCCGTAAGCACGTACGGATTCTCCGAAATTATGAGGGCTCGTCCTTTTCCTGGGCTCGAATTTTTGCAGATATTGGTGTTTTCCAAAAATTGTGCGATAATTATTCTTGAAGTTAATAAAAATTTTAAAATTTATTCTAATAATCAAGTGAATCTTTTTTTTTCATGATTTCAACGATATAAAAAACTCATTTTTCGATTTTTGCTGTTAACGGTGTTTCTCCTTCTCCAAATCACGGCTGTATATATTTACGGTCAAAAAAAACTTTCGACTTAGAATTTATTGAATATTATAATATCAATATCTATACTTCGTTGATATAAAAACATGTTTAAAACCCTAAAACAATGATTGATATTAATTATATTACTATACATAATATTTCATAATAAATTATATAATTTCATGTTTGAATAATAATTTATCATAATTATCCCAATCAACACCGTTAACTGCATTTTGAATAATTAACATTTTTAAACAATTTCTTGTACAGAAATGAAAAGATCAGATGCAAATTAATCAATAAAAATAAGAAAAGTAGAAAATTAATTAGAATTTGCGATACAGACAAATAAGGTTCCCGAAGATTCCAATAGTTATCGTCAATTTTCTCGGCTTCATTCATTTTGCAGTTAACGGTATTCTTTTAAATCACGGCAATCCTCAAATTTCCAGAATTTTCAAAGTTTTTCAAAATTTTCAAGATTTTTGTATTTAAATTTTCGATAAAGGGTTTGCTTCGGTCTCACGGTCCAAAGAAAACCCTTTATCTGAATTTTTTATCTGAATTAAATCATGCATTTGTTATAAAATAGTATATTATGCACCATCATTTCTTAGTAACTAAAATCACTAGAGATTTCTTATTTAACTGTTAAGGTATGAAATCACTTTCAAATGAGTAGAGAAAGCGTGATAGCAAGGATATGTCTTTGAATTTTTTACCGGATGCTTAAACTAGCCTAATAATATATTAAAACGCCGATCTTGCAAAGAAACGCTTTCTGTGTATGTTTTAAAGTGATTTTTTTGGCCAATGTATTAATAAAAAAATCTCTGGTGTTTAATCTCATATGAAATATTGATTTCCTTGTTTCAATAATTAAGAATAATTAAACTACCTGACAATGAATTTTAATGCAAATCTTGCTAAAAGACGCTTGCTGTGTGTGTTTTAAAGTAATTTTGTAGGTCTGACTATTATTACAAAAAATCTTTGGTGATTCATCCCTTATCAAATGTTAATTTCTCTGCTTTTTTAATTTAGGGATGATTAAAAAACCCTTTACAAAAATTAAAATACATATATACTTGTCGTCTCTACGCCTTCCCCACTAACTCCTATAATATAATTGCCTATCCTCATAGATTAGCCAGAAAACCTTGTGTGATTTAAGTTATTAAGAAAGTTCGATATTCCGGATTCAATGTTCGAGGGATAATAAAACAACCCTTGAAGTAAATTCAGAGATATATCCTAGTAAGTACACGTATATTGTACTTATTTTGAAGTAATTTCCTACACTGATATTTTAATCAGAACATCTCTTGTGTTTTCTAAGTTTTTTTATTTTTTATAAGTTTTTTTATTTTAAGTTTTTTTTTCTCTTGTGTTCATTAAGGAATGCCATTTTCCTGGTTTCAATGTTTAAGGGATGTTAAGACATCCCTTAAAATTGATTTCCAGATATATATTTGCTATGCATGCTTCCTATACTTATTTGAAAGTGATTTCATACCGTAGCAGTTGAATAAAAAATAACTGGTGATTTTAGTTACTATAAGAAATGATGTTTTTCACACTTGGATGTTTATGGTATGAAAACACCCCCAAAACATGCTGTATACCTAAAAAAATCGTTAATCTTTTTAGTTCCCAGGTTCTTACTTTTTTCTTTCAAATTTTTGATATGCAGATTCGCAAATACAAAAGAATAGATTTATTATTTTGTACGAAAAGCCATTTAACTGTACAATTGGTGCGGGGACCTTTGCAAGTCAACAAAAACTTGTAAAATTTCCGGAAATTTTATGTAATTTATAGAAACTTATTGCTTTTCGAGTTGGTCCAATTTATCAAATGATCTGTCAACGCGTTCTATACTGATCGCTTGATAATTTTCATTATTCACCCTTCATATGTATTCCAAAGAGCTGAAATCATCCATGTATATGAAAAATATGATATGCACCAAAGGGAACAAGTGGAACTTTTTCGACGAGTTTAATTTATTCAGTACTAGCACGGACATTTTATGAAAAATATCATGCAAGAATAGTGATAATCCTTAACTACTATTTGGAATCAACGTTGATAAATCGATTTCTAATTATATTAAAGTCTTCATAAGTATACAATGAACAGAGTTTTATGTTTTTCTTAAAATCCTAATATAAGTGATAGTTATATCTGAAACTTAAACATTAATAAAATGGTGTTAATATTTTTTAGTTATTTTTTATTTGTGGTTTGAGACAGATGCGTGACAAGAAATTTTGCGTCATTTTTTATTTAAAACAGTTTATAATTTCTAAACAAAGTTATCTTAAATTTCGAAATTTTACTAAATTACTTCAAAAAACTTAAATACTTCGGTTATAAGTACTTTACTGATATGATTTTAGAAAAAATGTATTATCCACAAGAAAAATGTAAAGTGACTATAGGAACTGTTTGGCATTCACCCTTATCTTCAATAGCTTGAATTCCTTAATGCTAATGACCGGAAACAATTATTGCGACCTGGGAAAAATTGGCTCAAGTTTAAGTTTGGGTACGAAGATAGAAAGGAATACAAAAATGGACAGAATTACGGATTTGAATTATTTCCATAATGAAAACTCTTTGTTGGAAGTAAAATGATGATCAGTGAAGCGAATTTACAGGATGAAAATGGAAGGAAATTGAAAATAAAAATGTAATTTGGACCCTTTTGTGGAGAGTAAAGTTGGCCGGTGAACAGTGATCGACCACGGGCCATATCAACGAACCAGAACGAGTTCACAGGCAAGCACGGCAAAGGGGTGGTTTGTCGGTACGAGACGTAGGATCGGTGGTTGCGCGGTGGACAGAAATTCTCTCGCATCATCACCGTTCTCAGATCGCCTTGCTCCGTATTTTCAGTCTACGATCGCGCGTTACTCGTGAAAACACCTGTTTGCATAACGAAGTCGATTTCCGCTAATTATACATCGACTGCGCCATTATAAAGGTATAACGCGCTCGTGAAAGCCGATACCACTTCACGTGTCCTCTGCCTTTTATCGAAACGCGTAAGAGCCCCTCTTTTATCTTTTCTCATTTCTCACAATTTTTTATCTCCTTTTTTTCTTTTCTATTATTGCGAAGGCAAAAAGTTATATTTGTAAACAAAAAATTAGCGAGGGAATAGTAGGCGATATCTGAAAAGTTGCTTTCAAAGTCCGCGCGTATTTCACTCGCCTGTTGCATTCTAGCATATATAGTTTGATGAATAGAAGTTTAATTGAACGTTATAATTGTAGGGAACTTTAGATAATATTAAAAATGGAATTTCATTTGGAATATATTTTATAACGGAATATTATCCAATAATTCTTCTTTCCGGAGGTTGTTCCGATTATAAAATTAGATATGCATGTCATTCTCAAGGATGAATGGGAAGAAAGAGGTGAAAGGGAATCCCCTCGAGGATTTCCTCTTCGCTTTTCTAAGCTCTCTTGAAATATAGAAAAATGCAGATAAATGAAAATGTAGTAGTCAGCTGAAAGTAAATACGCGTCTATTGTTGATCCATAATAAATAAAAACGAGGGATGTATTTTTAAATTAAATAAATAAAATCAATTTAAGTTATGGGGTCAACTATAGTACGAGGTGGATAGAGGAAATCTTTTTGTCATAATACTGATATATGATGAACAAATTGGGAAAGTATTACATACCAAATTAAAGCTGCAACATTCATTCTAAATATAGCAATGTTATCACATGAATTTTAGGTAATTGTCGAAGAATATTGCGTATAAATTTATGAAACAATTATCCAGAACTGTTATCGAAAAACATTTTTTCATTTATACAGTGATTATTTTTCAATGCGTTATAAAAACTACACGATCTCCAAACTGTGTCGTATATTCAACATGCAAACGTGACAGTCATCGGTACCAACTATCATAGACAAAAAGCTACGAATTTTTTTATTTGGTTATGTTGGCAAACGGCATGATCTTACTTTCTTGCTTATTTATTTAATAGTTGCTTGATCTGTAGCACTTACTTGTTTGTGCTCGCAACCTAAAATAAAACAAATTACTTCGATGTCCAATATGTCAACAATTTATTAACCTCGTACCGACTGACAAGTCTTATAAAAACACGCATGTAAAATATATTTTCGATGAAAATTATGAAAATTAATCATTAGACAGTTTTGAAGCAAAATGTTGGACGAATCGAAGGGATCAGTAAAAGAATAGTGAAGGCCATTTAATTATAATCTGTCAGCGGAAAAAATTTTCATCGTCATGTCAAAAACCCTTTTTTTTATTATTCAATTCAAAAACAGCAAGTAGATGGTAAAAAGACTGATTGTAAAACTTGTTTTTAATATTGCCATACATAAAAAAATACTACAAAACTTTTGCTTTAGAACCCGGTCAGTTTTTTACATGTTTTAGTTTGTACTGGGTTCTCCTATACAAGGATATAAGATAATTTTCCCGGGGTAGAATGGTATAAATAATAGTTGAAGGGGTTCGTTAACATCAAAGGATATTCGTATTTGCCTACTCTGCTCGCTAAAGAGAGAAAAACTCATCATTTCTAGTCCGAGCGAATCCTTTTAATCAATTAATTTTAGCTCGTGCTTTTCTCCTCTGCTTTACATTTACATTATTTTAATTGTCTGCTTCGCGAAGCGTGTGACAAGAGGTTGCAAAACTAATTTACCAGGACAGCCTAGAAAACATATTAACGCACGTACTCGCTGCAGCGAGCTACTCTTGTGGAAGAAGAATAATAAAAAACTTGTCAAGTACGTCCTCTGTAAAAAACAACAGATTTTTCGATTCATTTTGAGACTTCCATTTCCACGGGATATGAAAATCAATCGAATTCGAGTTACCTACCCTTTTTCAGGACGTATTACGTTTTTTTTATTCATTGAATCAAACTGTGGCATTTTTGAAGACCTTTAAATACCATAATAATTTATTAATATTGATCAACAGTATCGTAGAATCGCTGAATCGTAGAATATTTTTGCGACAAAATATGTTGTTTTTAGAGGAAATTAGGCGACACCTATTTTTTCGATTTGAGGAAAACAATTTTCTGTGAAATAATAAGTATCGTTAGTTTAAAGTTTCTTTAAAAAAGAACCACCAATTCTTTCTTGAGTCCTCTATAACTTTTGACTCAATGCTAATGGAGATATTTAATTTTTTTCCATATTCTGGTCGATTTCGCTGAAATTATAAAGTTATTACCTATTTCCACAAAAATACCGGGTTTTCTTGCCATTTTCTTGTTAAATTTTTACTTTTATAAGAAAGATATCCTGTAAGTTTTATGCTGGTTAAACTATTTTTGAGGCCACGAGATTTTTTCTTTCGAAAAATGGAATTTGCGTATTTTTCTTACAAATAAAGGCAGACTTGACAAAATGTGAAGAAAAAAAGTTTGTTAATTTTATGCAGTTCTGCAATAAATAATGTTTGATGATACTTTGCATCGTTCGCGATAAAAATTCAATTTTTTAAAAAGAAAACGCGATGCCCACCAAAATAATTTGGTCTGCATAAAACTTACAGAATGTCTCAATTATGTAAGCAATATATTTTTTTAAATATTGAATAAAATAAAGACAGTGGAGGTTTTTCTTTACTTCGACTTTATCTTTCCTGCTAAATTTTTGAAAAATGGGAAGTTGATTTTATGATAAAACACATTTTCTTTTATTCAATATATTTTTTCAAATCGTGCCTAATGTAAAGAAAAAATTCGGTAAATTTTATACAGGCCATATAATTTTTGTGGCAACAAGAATTTTTTTCTTCGAAAAATTAAATTATTCAATGCTTCACGCGTACGATGCACAATGCCATAAAAGAGCAAGATGTATTTTTTTAGACCTTTTTTAAAAAAGCAAACTTTTTTCGTAGCATTTGGACGAGTCTGTCGTTAATTGTAAGAAAAATGCGAAAATTCCACTTTTCGACCGAAAAATTCTCGTGGCCACAAAAATGGTTTGGCTAGCATGAAACTCACAGGCTGTCTTCCTTATAGAAGTCAAAATTTAACAAGAAAATGGCGAATAAGTTGGTGTTTTTGTGAAAATACATTCTTTATATTTTCAAAAAAATCGACCAGAATCTGGAAATAAAATTTAAATATCCCAATCGGGCCAAAAGTTGTAGAGGGTTAATGAAATAATTGGTATTCGTTTTTTAAAATCACTTCAAAATTGAAATACTTATTATACTTCGCAGAAAATAATTTTTTCTGAAATTGATTATTTTCGCGAAATGTCGTTATTTATAAGCGGTTAAGTTTTTAATAGCAGCAATAGACCTAAATTACGTTCAAACTGTTAAAAAGCATGAAATTTGATGCGTATTCTTCGTAACCTAAATAAAGATTTAAACCTTTCAAAAGTTGAAATGTAACAAAAAAGTATTTTTTTAAATATTGAAAATAGTTTTCATTCTTTTTAATTTTTATGGAGCTGGGGGGGGGGGTATTTTCCGAATCCGGAATAAAGTACTAAAATGTTGATAAATGGCCATTTTTATGAAATATAAAAATAATGGTTTTTCTATAAAAGTATGCGATACGTAAAAAAGTCCACAAGTAAAATGTTTCCATTTCAGTAGTTTTACGAAAAGTCAATTTTCTATTTTTTATTTTCTGTACCGTTTCTAGAGTATTTCGAAAAATTATTTCTGTCAGTTATGAGAAATTGGAGGAGAACCCTTTGTTGGAACATTTCGCAAGACAACTTTTCTTTTTATCTTTTTTTCTGTATCGCTCATTTATCAAAAATATAATTTTCAAGAAAGCGATGGCTATTTTGTTAATTTTCAACTTTTTAATAAATTTTTCATTGATTTTGAAACAATGAGAAAACAAAAGCCCATTAGAAAGAAAAATTAAAAGTAAATTACCATCATTATTTTGAAGAATACCGAATTTAAAGACAAATAGTGCCCTTTTTACACAAAAAATGTTGAAAGCTTTTTGGCTCACAAAAATATGTACGCCGAGTTTCATTCTTTCTCAACCATTTGAGGCAAAATTGGAAAATGTTCATTATACTGCTGCTATTATATTGGCTTTATTTTTATGGCAAATGATAAAATTGGTCATGGAGACCGAAAAACTAATGAAAGTTTAATTATTTGAAATAAAAAATTAATTTTTTAATACTTCACTTTTATTAATCTTGTTGTAAATTTTCCTAAAATGTTAATTATTTTCACGCTAGGAAAACAATTCAAAGTTCGTTAGTTTTTTATCTTTCTCGCTATTCTTTAACCATTGAAAACAAAACTTACGAAAATTTAGAAAAGTCACTCTTCTACAGTCTTACTACTAATAGTTTTACTAGAATTGATATTAAAGTAATTTTGTAATGATTGCGTATACATTATGAATTTAATTTATGGTTTCTGGCAGACTTGTGAAAAGTGCTTATTAAGCTTAGAAATTAGAATGTTATTCCTATGGTACGCAAGGGTTTGAATCCTGAACTATCACGTCTGACCAAAAACGACATTTTCTACTTGAATTTATTAAAGTGGGGAATTCGATTCAACTCGCTCTGGAATTCAATGTTTAATTTTGTGATTGATTTTTCGCTTTTCAACTTTAATTCATTTTAGTTTTTTTAATTGGTGCTTCCACCAAAAATATATTATAACGACATTTTCGAATTCTTATCTCCATTAGTTAAGAATTTTTTATTTAGATTGACTTATAATAATTTCAGTTTTTCCAATATTGAGGCACTGTCCATATTCCATGGTCTATAATTTGTAAGGCCATAATTTCAAATTATTTAATTTTCTAAGTTCTAATATGAAAATTAATTATTGATCTATACATTTTTAATTGCTCAGTTCAGAAAGTATCAAGTTTAAAAGAATTCTTTAACTTTAAAAAGTTTTGAAGAAGATTTAATAGTTAAACGTTTATTTCTGGGATTGTAAGCGTTTATTGAAATAAAATTTAAAATTTGGTTTGCTTTCAGCTTCCTGGAATAACAGATTTCAAATTTTTTTCAACACAAATCAATGCACATTCCGATCACTTTCGGATTTAAATCGTTCCTACATTTAGTTTTGAATGAAAGCGTTTTGAATTTTTTTACTTTAAATAAGTTGTTACTAAATTCGTGACTACGTTTTAAATGCGAATGTTACTTCTAAATGTAAAGCAATATTTATTTCTCGCAGCTCAGTATTTTATTGTAAGATATTTTCAAATTTTTCCTGTTCCAAACTTGTATACGTCTCAAAAGTTCGCATTAATTTAATTATTCAAATAAAGGCACTATCATTTTCAAATTCTTTTCACGTTTAAATTTAAGTTACTTGAAAGTCAACCGGGATTCGAACTTAAAACGCTTTCGGAATGTCATTCCGAACTTTTGAATTTTCCCTTAAAATATGACTTGCAAGTTTAGTCACTTGAAAATTCAGTACGTTCACAAATTTTATTTGTGCTGCATTATCTCGATACTAATTGCCTTTCGCAAATTGCTGTTATTTAATTGAAAACTTCTTCACGAAGAATCTGCTTTTTTCCTTTGTAGGCTTTAAATTATTATTTTCTGCAGTCTCGTGTCTCATGTAAAACGAACATTTCAACTTATTTGTTATTTTTCCTCGATCTTCATGACAGTGCTAAATTTTAGAACTAAATGGTTGAAGTAAGTAATTAACAAATAAACAAACAAAAGCAGTAAGTTCATAACAGTAATAAAGAAATAACATTATGTAATAGTATATTTTATCGACAAGCTACATTCAGATTTGGACGATAAAAATTTTTCCGTTCTTGAATATACGATTTTAAGTATATTTCTTCGGAAACTTTGATAGAAGTTGGTCTAAATTACCATGAATTTTTCTTGTATAATGAATCGTTACCAATACCCTGAATGCAAATATGACGATAAAATTACAGTCCTTAGTAGAGTTCGATGAGTGAAAACAAGATTGGTATTCGTCTCTTAGAGAAGTATCCTCACTATTAAATAAAGGAGAAAATGTCATTCGCAAGAGCAGCCTTGCAATTTTACAAGGCATACAAAAAACTGATCATATAGAATCTCGATACTCTCTGTATGCCTTCAATATTGCACCACTATCGGCCATTCCCTTTTCACCCTTTTATGGAAAGTTTCATACATTCAAACACGTATTTCTCGAATTGGAGAGAATGAAATATTTTAAAGGATTGCCGATTTTATTCAAATGTTTTCACATGTATGAAAATAACAATAGAATTTCAATATGAATTTTAAAATAGACAATCTAATTAAAAAGAACCCCAGTGGGCACCAGGACATCCTAAAGACGTCATTAGAATGTACCTCTATGCCACGCGATTTTTTTATTTGTAAGTTTTTTTTAATTTTGCCAACTTAAGGAGTTTTGCGAAGAAAATTAAAAAAAAAAGTTCATAATTTATTCCATTTACTAAGAGGTTTTTAATATACATTCAAGGTAGTAATTTCAAACCAGAAATATTATTTTTCATAAAAAATGTTCAAAATGTGCAAAAATGTATCTTAACAATATTTTTGCAACTGATTTTATTCTTTACGTCGCTTCTTACAAATTTTTGGTAAATGGTTAAAGTTTAATAGATTATAGCTTATTTTTTCCGGAAAAAATCTCCACAACTCTACTGTTTCCAATTTTGAAAATAAACGTTTTTGGGGTTGAAGTTGTTAAGACAATTTTTTTAAAGAAATTATTTTTAAACAAATAACTATTTTTGAAAATTATTTACTTTTTTAAAAATTAGAAATGGTGGAGTTACAGGGAATGTTTTCCTCGATAAAATAAGCCATAATTGATTAAAATTCAACCTTTTTTCAAAATTTATAAAAAGCGACAGTAAAAAAAAATTACATTCCAAAAACTATTGTTTAAATGATTATTCTTTGCAAGTTTCAAACTTTTTTCATCAGAAATAATAGTTTTTCTTTAATTCATAAGACATGACTCATAATATTATTTTAATTCTAAAAATCATAGAAAACTTTTTTCTTCCACAGATCTGACTTTTGGCACTACTTGTGAACCACCGAGATATTTCAGGATATTCAATTTATATTAGATATGTGTTGGATATTTGCGGGATATTCTGACAAGGCCGACATTCATATATTCCTGGTGTACCCATACATATAATTATGTAAGGTATTTTTAAAAATATTGAATTAAAAAAGAGCCCATTTTTTCGGAAAATTTTTTATGCCAAATATTGAATAATGGAGCAGGAACTTTTTTACTTTTTAACTTTTTTCCGTATCTTGCCTATTTTCTATAAGAAATGAAATGTTGAATTTTCAGAAAAGCGGTCACCATTTTGTTAATTTTTAACTTCTAAATATTTTGTTTGTGACTTTTAAAGCAATAAGAAATCCTTCATCAGAATCAGAAGGAAACATTTAATTATTTTTTATCAATTCCCCGTTAATTATATTCAATTAAAAAAATAAGCATCTAAATAAGTTCATTTTTGAAAGTTTGCGCCTCTTGGTGTAAAATCCCTTTCTGAGCCGCCTTCTGATTTTGTTCCAAATTTTTATTTTCTGAATATAATACAAAAATACTTGTATGAACAAGTAAATAAAGTGAAAAAATCACACATTTTAGCACCATTCTTCTGTTATTCTTCAACAAGTTATTGAAATCAATGTTTTGATATTCATCCAAATTGCTACGACTCTAATTTGAAATAATACAATTTTTAGTACCTATAATAAAAAATAATTCAATTCTTGAAGCGGTGTATGAAATTTTCAACTTGGAACTCTTTCAAATAATACATCGTCGAATCTCGTATGCTTAATTTAAAATAGTCTATAATTTGTGAGGCCACAATTTGGAATTATTTAATTCTCTAAGTTCAAATATGAAAATTAATTATTGATCTATAAATTTTTAATTGCTCAATTCAGAAAGTTGCAAGTTTAAAAGGATTATTTAACTTTAAAAAGTGTTGAAGAAGTTTTAATAGTTAAACGTTTATTTCTGGGATTGTAAGCGTTTATTGAAATAAAATTTTAATTCTTCAATTTTCCACGTTTCCAATTTTTCGAAATGTATATTTTTGTAGTAATAACAAACATTTGAGTCAGAAGTAGTTAGGTTTCGTGTGTATAATAATTAGTTTTTATAACACATGCATGATTTCAGTCCTATTCTGTCCCTATGGAGTGAAAAGTAAGTTTTACTCCCTTGGGAGTAAAGAGTGACGTCAGAGGTTAGTAATGAGAATTATCAACCACATATGACCAACGAAATATCGCAATTTCAAATGAATTACAGAAAATTTCAGAAAGTTTTTTTGAAATTTTTGAATACTCTGAATTTCTGTAAATTTTCGTAATTTTCAAAAATTTCCTAAATTCATATTGAAATAAAAATAAAGCTTCCAACATTGCCTCATTTGAGCAGGAATCATGCCTGTGTTAAAAAAAGGTCTGAAATCATGCGTTTGTTTTCGAAAATATCGTATGCACTAAGGGGGAGAGTAGTTTTTACGACTTTCGAAATTTTTAAATACCAAGTTCTAGTGTTTCATTTTAAAAATTTATAATTTTGAGTGCCTCAAATTTAAAATTATTCATTTTTGAACGCTAGAATTTAAACTTTTCAGTTTTGAAGAATTTTAATCGAAAATAAAAAATAAAAAATTTTAATATTTTGGAAAGCTTTTATTGTCAAATTATGAACAATATTAAAGGCTACCACTTTCGTATTGTACAACCCTATACTTCAAGTTAAAACTGAAAATTGTTCAATTGTTATGCCTTTCATGTAAATAGTGTACAATTTGAAATGCTTTCCATTGAGGGATTGTCAAATTTTTAATTTAACATATTCAGTTTTTAGGGGTTTCAAACTTGAAATTGTACAATATTGAATGCTTAGATTTCAAAGGTTCAATATAGAATGTTCTGATATTTAGTTTAAAAAGTTTAGAATTAAGAAATATATGTTCTATTTAAAATTTTTAAATTTCCATTTCAGTTTAAAATGTAAATTTTCATTAAGGGTCTGTACTTAAATTACGTAATGGATTATTGGTACTGTCCAGACCCCACCCCATGTTTAAATGCTCTCAAAACAGGGGTAATTGGGCGATTTTCCACGAAAACAGGGAAATAAGATTTTCAGTCAAAATGCATGGTATTTTCGACCAAATTTTCAATCAAAAAAGATTTTCTACCTAAAGAAATCAATTTTCAACTCAAAAAGATGTATTTTCGAACGAAGTGTCTCGTCGTCCCGAAATTTGGAATGACTAATCCAATATTTTCCATAAGCTTCGCTATTCGTCCCGATTTTTCGGGACGACTAGTCCATCTCCTGTTCCAACTCCCCCAATTTTTCGTGACGACTAGACACAACAAATGGTAAAAAAAAAATTAAAATGCAATCAATAATAGTTGAATTTTCTAGTCAAAAATATGAATTTTCAGCAGAAAAGTTAATTTACAACCAGTAAGTTGAATTTTCAACTAAAATCATGAATCTTCAACCAATATAAGGAATTTTTTTACAAAGTAGTTCGACTTTCAACCAAGTAGTTGGTTTTTCAACCAAGAAAGATAAACTTTCAATAAAACATGTCATAGGTGTTATTTCAACCAAAAATATTTTTATTAAAAATCAAAATCAGTTCAATTTAAACAAAAAATACGAATTTTCGACAAAATAGTTGAATACCCAACCAAAACAGAATAATTTTCCACTCAACACTTGAACTTTCAACCAAAAAGGATAAATTATCAACGTGGAAGATCAATTTTATTCCAAAAAGACGAATTTTTATCAAAATACATGCATTTTCAACTAGGAAAGATCAATTTTCAATTAAAAATATGAATTCACAACCAAAAATGTGATTGTTACATTTTTAGTTAAACAAATTAATTCGCAACCAAAAACAAATTTTCAACAAAATGATTAAATTTACAACCAAAGAGATAAATTTTGAACTATAATTATGAATCTTCAAAAAAAAAAAAAAATGAATTTTTAATAAAGTAGTTCAACTTTTAACCGCAAGTAATTGAATTTTTTTACCAAAAAAGATGAATTCTCAACAAAAAATGTATTAGTTGATATTTCAACATAAAAGGCAAATTTTTAAATGAAAAGTTCAATCCTCAACCAAAACAGATCAATTTTCTACTAAGCAGTTGCATTCTTAACAACAAAAATTAATTTCTACCAAAATAGTTGGATTTTCAACAAAACTGTTGAATTCTTTGACAAAGAAAGATGCCGTTTTAACAAAATAGTTGAATTTTTAACAACTACATTTTCAACCAAAAAGTAGTTCTATTAATCCAGTTCGCATCTAAACGAAGAAAAAAACAAGAAAAGGGAGAAGTTTCTTGAACATGGAAAAAAATATGAATTCCCGAAAAAAGGGGGGAGAAGGAGAATAGGGTAAAGAGTGTGAAGTCTGAAGTACGACCCCTTAAAGAAAAAAATGTTTTGATTGTAGTATGCCACACCGCAATGGAAACTGCATCACCGAAGTGAGTTCTGTCAGAAGTCTATCATCAGATGATATCTCGTCAACGAAAGGAAAACGAAAAAAATCGTTTTGGGCACGGGCTACAGATCCGGCCCATCGCCGGGGTCAAAGAATTCAGTTGCTTCAGATGCTCGTTCTACCCTTCATTCCCATTCTGGCCCTTATCGTTCAAACAGCCAACACACTTCACGATATTCTCATTTATCGCCAAGAAGTTTCTGACATCGAAACCCAGGTGAGATAAGACCATTAATTCTAATAAGGTTCTATATAAACTTTTCTCCAATTCAACTTTACCACATACTTTATTCAATGTTTTTCCCCATCTGCTCCATGAAAGAAATCAGTTTTCTTACAAAATTCAGCCGTTATGTCACAAGAAAGTTATGGAAGTCTTTGATGCTATTCTGAACAAATTGAGTACCGTAGGACGCTAAGAGGGACATAATATGGTTTTAGATTTTTATCAGCAAATTACACGAAATAATTATAGTTAGATGTTAATGCTTTAAATACATAAATGCAGAGCCTTGTTTTCTGCATTTTGTGAAGCTAAAACATTTAATTCAGCTATAAGTAACTAGTTATTGTAATCCAAAGTATGTGGCCGTATTTACTTCTCAGGGTGGGGCAAAGGCGTCCACTTTCAATAAAAAAGCAAAAACCGCTAGTCTGTAATACTGAATGGCAAAATATCATAAATTAAAAATTTCTATGGTTATTTTGAAGTGAATTAAACTAATAATATAAGTGAAAAATAAAAAATACGTACTTAATTTTAGTAAAAGCATAACCTAATGTGTTGTTTCACGTCATAACCTTATAAGTAAGAAACTTATGTTTGCCAGTGTAGAAAAATTTTGTGGCGCTGTCCTGTTTCTGCCTAGTCCGCCTTGATTCGACACTGGCGCGCCACAGGCAGACTGTCCAGTGGCTAGACTGGGATGTAACGCTCGGATCGACTAGTTTCTAGACAGATCGGCTATTTTGATCAAAAATAATTAATTATTATATAATAGAATTATTTTTATGCCATAAAAGTCCAATATATAGATTTTGCAGTTCATTAAAAATATAAAAAAAGTTTTTGTGCAGAAAAAAATGAAGAAATGAGTTTCCGCAAATCTCTTGTACATAAACCGGGTGTCAAACTTCTGATGTAATTTCCTCTTATATTGTTGTAACATTGTTCTGTCGCCTTAACGCCTCGGCCATCTAAAAGTTAAATCTTTTTTTTCATTACATGTTCATTTTAATTACATTCTAATATTTATTTCAATAAAACATGAATGATTTTCTAATCAGTAAATTTGCTTGATGTGTGTATAAATCATTGAAAAAAATAAAGCTTGTATGATTTTACTTGCGATTAGGTTACGAAATAATCATGTTTTATTATTTCAAATAATTAATACGTTAGGCTTAATTATCATTCACGCAATCAATAAATAATTAAAATAAATTTATAAAACATTTATAATAATATTTGATTTTCTGGAATATCATCAATATTATAAATGGCATTATACATATTAAAATTATTATAAATTCAATATAAATTTATTATCACTTCACTATGTAATTCAATTGAAGGATAATGTTTTTAAACATTCTTAAAAAAAATCTTTCTTAAGAAAGTTCTTGCATTAATATTTCGATCACATTTAACAATTATTGTTTACTACCTTAAATACGTAATAGTTTACAGTTAATTATTGCTTGAGCGTTTTTGCAATTTTCTATTGTAATTTCCGGAATCTTTTATTCAAAAATGATTATTTTCTGAATTTACCTCTGTAATTTTTGCTTAAGTCCAAACCGTGATTCTATCTAGAAACTAGCTAAAATCTGGACAATCTTTCTATATTCAAATTCGTAACGAACTCCTAGATAGCGCCAAGACTGGGACTAGACAGCAGAAAGGTTTGAATCAAGCAAGTAGCGAAACTAGACAGCGCCAGTGCAGTGCCAGTCTAGTATTAAGTGAACAGAGAGGCTTGAGAAAAACTGTACTGGCTTTAGCATGATTCAAGACTGCCACGAAATTTTTCCACACGGGTGGACTTCGAGAATAGAATTCCGAAACTTCTCAACCGATTATTTAAAGCAACATTGGGTATAAAATGTCTGACCATGTCCGACTTTCCTCTACTATTAATTATATAAGAAAAAATTGTAAATAAAGTTTCGGAAGCGTTTTTTATTTAACTTAACAAAATACAGAAAATGACAACCGTATATAAATACTATTTTTATCAAAACTTCCTAACGGAACTGAACCAATCAGTTTCTAAAAGAAAATTTGACACCGGTTTCCCTAGCGTGTTCCGGTTAGTCCCGGCTTGCGGCATCTATAGCTATACTGCAGTATACTACACTTATTTTTGAAAAACTGGCTGAATTGTTAACTTCATGAATGATACAGTATTATTGAATAAGGTTTGAAGAATCATACCTACTTTTTGAAGAAAAAAGAAAATAATAAAAAATTATGGCAAAAAGCAAGTGGATTGGTTTCACATAAATCAATCTGATCGATAGGCAAAGAATGGTAATATAACGAGAACTGAACAAATACACCACACCCCCCTGAGCTCTATTCGTATCACTACCGGTGAAGACTTTAATTAGAGGTAAGTTTCCACAAGGACGTAGAATCGAATGAAATGTGCGAACTGCAGAGTAATTGAGCGATTCCAATAAAAGCCCAAGCTCGATCATAATTAGCGTAGATGCATACGAAACCTATTTGAACTTGTGAAAGTATTCTTAGTGCTGTATAAAAACAATTTCTAGTGAAACCAGACATGATTTTTTTCAATTGCTTCATCATAGAGAGAGGTTTGTAATGATCTAAATTTTTAAATATAATTTTTGGACATATTTAAATATAATTCGACCTCTGGAGTTCGAAAAAACAATTTTTTTAAATGTCTGCCTGTGTGTGTGTGTGTACATGTATGTAACTTTTTCTGTTCACCATATATTGAAAAGTAAAAGAGCTATGCTCATGAAATTTGGATGAATTGTAGCTCCGACTGATATCTAGGTCTGATCGGCTTTTGAGCTAGATCGGCCATTTAGAAGTAGTTTTCTATGCGTTGAGAGATTAAAAAAAAAATATTTTGTTTATCAGAGAACAACTTTTTTCGTAATCAAAATACCGAAATACGATATCCAGTTTATTTGTTTACGACCGTGAGACCCATCTATAGACCTATTGTTGAACCTTTTATGACTCACCAGTACCGATTTATGAAGTTTCAAAGAAACTTATGTATTCTGTGCAAATGGGAAAAACTTTGTTAACTACAGTACTGTATCTTGCATGTTGATTCGCGTTTTCGAGGCACGTCAAATGACCTGTTGATGAATTTTCTATGACCTCTTATGATCTAGCAATACCGATTCATAAATTTAAAAGAATATATATTGCTCATCTTGTTGAGACGAATACAAGTTTTTCATTATTGAGAATACAAAAATAATGTATATTATATATTTGTTCGCGTCTTCGAGACGCATCGATTGCAATGAAAATTATTCAATTGTTGAGGGTTATAATTTTGTAATTATCTCATTTATAAATTTTTTAAATACCAAATATTGACAGGTTTTCATTTTAAAATTGCATAATTTTGAATGACTTTAGTTTAAACAATAAAGTTTGAATCTTCCAAAATCAATTGAAAAATTATTTAATTTTACGCGCTTCTAGTTTTAAATTGTCCAATTATTCATAAAGTATCAAACTGAGAACGCTCCTGATTTAAAA
>CAKNXH010071413.1:0-55391 GCA_932178445.1 Andricus quercusramuli | reverse complement strand
GCGTGGGTAAAAGTTGAACTATTCTGTTGAATTTGTTTTTAATGAAGGTTTACCTCTTTGGTTAAAAATTTAACTATTTTGTTGAAAATTAATTTTTTTGCTGAAAATTCCTATTTTACTGGAAATGTTGAAAATGTTGAAATTGAAATGTTTCTACAGAAAATTCGTCTTTTGGCTTTCAGGATCAACAATTCAGGTGAACTTTTTTTTCTTTCATCACTGAGAAATCTTTTTATTTGTTGAAAATTCGTCTTTTTCATTTTGAAATTAATTTTTTTTTCAATTACATTTCATCCTTCTAGGTTGAGCTATCAACTATTAAACTTTTTTGTTACGAATTTTCTTTTAAGGTTGAAAATTGAACTATTTCTTTGAAAATTCAATTGCTTTGTAGAGAATTTAATTGTTTTTTAGAAAATTTAAGTATTTTCTTGAAAAGTCATCTCTTATCGTAGAAAAGTCACTTTTTTTGTTTCAAAGAAATAAATTTCAAAATTTTTGATTGGTATATGTATGTTAATGGGATTTGAATGTTAATGGTTAAAGAAAAAAAATTGGTTGAAGAAAAATCATAGAATTTTGAAAATGAAGTTTTCTCCCTGCACAGCACGCATTATCTTAAATACAACTAATTTCCACTAGTTCCAAGTCCCATATCTTATTATTTCTGGAAACCATAAATTACGTACAGCAATAGGGGGGTAGAAGCATTTTGTTACGATTCGTTACATGGGGAGGGGGGGGGGCGAAGAGGTTTGATTATCCGTTGCGTAATTTACGTACAGCCCCTTTCCTAAAACGCATTTTCTCCTTTGCCTGCTTAGTCAAGCTTTGTTTATAAAATACCGGTGCGGACCGATATGAGTTCTCTGAAAGAACACATTGTGTGGCATTATATTACGCATCTACATTTAGAATTAGGCTAATTATATTTCCTGAAGAAGATTAATAAATTCTATCACTTATATTCAGAAAACAATAACAAAAGAGAGAGAGAGAGAGAGAGAGAGAAGGAGAGAGATGGAGATGGAGAAGAAGAGAGATGGAGAAGGAGAGAGATGGAGAAGGAAAGAGAGATGGAGAAGGAGAGAGAGAGAGATGGGCAAAGAGAGAGACTGAAGGGCTCCTTTCTGTGGGTGAAGAAAAGCGAGCCTCTGGTCTGTGCCATAAGACACAACCTGTGTGTCACAAGCCTGCGTTACACTATGCAGTCGTGGTTTCATTCGAAGCAGGCGCGACTCCCCGTATCGAGGTCTAAGATGTTTACACATCAAAATTTCAGGCGATTTAAAAAGATTACAATGAATTCAGAGAGTATAAAAGAATTCCAGTCAATTCAGATTAATTGAAAGTGCATTATCAAAAGAATTTAAGGTTAAATCTAGAGTTAAGTCTAATCATGAGTTAAAATTTAATAAATTAAAAAATATTCCAAAAACTTTCAGGGTGGTTCACTCCTCGGGAAATTCTCTAATTTATGAATCTTTAATCCGAAATTATTAAATTTTGAACGATTAACAGAGTCTCAAAGTTTTAAAAAGTTGTAAATTTAACATTAAAAAAAAGAGTGCTCTAAATCCTAAAGACAAAACAATTAAAGTCTTACCAATTCCCTGTACTTGTGAATTTTCGGGCGGAAGGAAGGAATCTTTAGTTGTACTTTGCCAATTTTTTGTGTTACAACTATTCAGATTTAAAGGACTCGCTCTCTGAAATTCACACTTTTCCTCCGCTATCCCTCCCGAGGATTCAGTATCCATATTCTTTTCCATTAATGATCTTTTTTCCTGAAACTTATTTATTTTCCTGAAACTTATTTCTATAAAAAAATAAAAAATTATCGTTTTTCATTGGAAGCGAAGAGTGATGAGATCTGATTAAACTGATTTAACCAATTTATTTTAATTCTTATTACAAAAAGTCAAACATGTAAAAGAACTATGGCACGATAGTTTTAAAATTGTAAAATATGCGCTGTGGATTAAAGATAGGATTTGCGCGAATCGACTTACATATAAATGGTAAATTACAAAAAAGCAAAAGGGTAGTAGGCAGATACTGAATAGGAGCAATGTAATGACTAACAGATTGACGGAACAGTTTTCTCCATGGAAACCAAACAGAAACGACTTACAAATACTTGCTTAACTATTAGTTTGAACGCAAGATGTAAGATATTCTTAATATCTTTATTTGACTTGAACTACGTCAGATGCATTTGGTAAATTTTAATCTTTCTTACTTGCATTCTTTTTTATTGCCGACTACAATTATAATCACATTTAAATTAAACTCCAACCATGGAATTTGGCTTCCATTTAGCTTATTGCAAAAACTCACTAGTAGTACAGAGTAGTACATACATAAAGGAAACAAAAATATCAAGGAAGAAAAAAACAATGAAGTTACCAAATGCACTTGTAAAATACTACAATAATCCACCTCTTTCAACTCGACGATTAACTGCACGAAGGTCACTTTCGAATCACGAAAAAGCAAAATTTTCTCTTTTGCACTGAAGAGTGCAACGAGTTTTGCATTCACCAGTCATTTGCAAGATTAGAAAATGACCTCTGCACCGATTCAAATGTTCGGTGCTGAAACATCTGGTTAGGAATTTTCAGAGTAAACAACGAGGAACTATACGGCAAAAGCCCAAAACGTGAATTTCAATCATTGCAATGTATACCTACTGAAACATTTACCACTAGGTACAATACACATAATCAAAATACGCTTTCCAAATTTTGGTACATTCGTTTCTTTTTTCTCAAAAAGTGACAAGAGACTTGTCCAATTATTCTACATATTTCATATGACTTAGCGAATTTCCAGAGTGATGATCTGAACAAGCGCGAGATACTATTTTTTTCAGGCTTTTTCCCGTGTATAAAACAAAGGTTCGTTAGTGTATTCGACAGATAGCAACGAGAGGTAGTTTGTCCAAAAATTGGAAATAGCAATCAACTAATTTTAAATTGCATAACATTTCAGTGTCTACCAGACGAATGATGTTAAATTCCCGGCCAATGCTTCATTTTCCCTGTCTAGTAATAATACTTTTTATGTTGAAATTTCCATGTCCTAACTTAGAATTTTAATTATTTTGGAAAATTCCCTGTTCCAAATCAGAATCATAATTCATTTTGAAATTTTCTCGTTCCCGGTTTTCCGATCAGGTAGACACTCTGTATTTATATTTTGAGACTCGCTTCGACCAAAGTTCTATTCGTTTATATATTTCTCTTTCTCGCATAGATATTCATATTAAATTTATAGATAAATATTTATGACTCAATCATTCACAATTACAAATATGCGTTTATAAATACGGCCATGTTTCTAGGTACTAAAATGTAGTGGGGGAAAAATGTACTTCGTCCCTATCATCCTACTATATAATGTTGCTCTCCAGGAAATCGTTTATGTCGCTACTTTCATCAGCTTCAAATGCATTACTTGCTTCAGTATTTTCAAGGGAATTGATGATATCGCAATTGCTGCTAGTTGGCTCTTCTTTAATCGCTTCTTCCTTCAAATCGTGACTTTGGTTAGCGTTTGAATCCTGCGTTACAGCATTTTCCTCTTTTGTCTCTTGTCCTTGATTTAGTTCATTCAGTTCGTTTATCGATTTCGGCGTGAATTTAAAAACTGGCTTCGGCAAAAATCCTTTCTTCTCCTTCTTGACCGGCTTCGGGTCATCCCTCTCGTACATGAAAGTCTTTCGCTTTCGTTTCACAGGCGTGCATACCTTTTTGTAGAGAATCTTCATTTCTTTTATTTGACTTGTCGGTATCGTCCAGTCCATTTCCTGAGCGTCAACGTCGGAATTTCGCGTCGGGTCTAGTTCGGTTTTGTATTCTGGGATTTCTTGACCAAGAGTTTTCATCACGCTCGTCATGATGTCGTCGATTTTTCCGTTGATGATCAAATCAGCTTTTTTGTCCTAGTAATAGAAAGATAATGTATTAAATATCTAGATTTTCCTTGGGACTTTTTATCAGAAAGAGAAAAAATATGTACGTGTTTTGTTGGTTGAAGATTGCAAATAACAAGGCGGCCACCGTACTTTTTAGTATACAGTGGTAAATTTCCACTGGGAATAATTTGCAGCGTCGATCCCAAACATATGCTCAAATCAGCAACACTGCAAGGAAAATTAATATTGATACTCATGACCAAATTTGTCAATTTACTTAAATTTCATCAGGAAAATTGAATTTAACCTGGAGTGAAGGTCGGAGAGGGCAAGATCGTCGTTGGGTAAATTATGTTCCCAATCGAGAATCGTGTCGTGCATTTTACCACGACAAGGACGACCTCCAATTTGTCCTGATCTGCAGACAGTTTCCAGACACTTTTTACCAACGCTTTTTGTTGAACAGTTGCGGATGAATTGTCTGCAATAGAAAAAATATTAGAATGTCAAAAAAAAAAAAATGAATTTTTAGTGTTATATTTTTATTTTTTTATTTTCATAACAAACCTTCCACATTTGTCGCATTGCTCAACAAACATGTTTCCGTGCAATTCTGCAATGTGAAGTCTGCCAACACCAGATTTCAGATGTAAGCCGTCGATATTCTGGCTTACTATGTACTTTACTTTATCTGAGGAAGAAAAGAATTCGAGTTTAGAGTAATGAATGTTTCATTTCGATAATATCAGGGATTGGCTTGTTCGACTTTTTCTGTTTTTCTCAGAAGTTCGATATACATAGTTTCAATTTTAATCACAATGGGACTTTTGAAATTGAAATTGAAAACCAGAAAAAATTGTACGATTTTAATTAAGAATATTGAAAATTGAATAGCTTCTCCTTAGAGCTTTATACTTCGAAATTTTTTTATTAATAGCGTTGGAAATTGAAAATTTTCTAATTTCGCCAATCTATATTCAAAAATTTTCTTAAGTCATATTCTTTGGTCGAAAATTTAACATTGTTGATGAACATTCGCTTTTTTGGATTCAAAAGTCCTCTTTTGTGGTTTGGTTAGAATTTTTTTTTAATTGAACTATTTGGTTAAAAATGTATCTTTCTTGGTTGAAAACGATCTTCTTATTGAAAATTCAACTTTTGAGGCTGACAATTTAACTATTCTTTAAAAAATTGGTCTTTTTGGCTTGAAAATTCAACTATTTGGTTGAAAATGCAAATGTTTTTGTTTGATCTTCTTTATTTGTAAATTCAATTATTTTATTCAAAAGTTATCTTTTTTGGTAAAAAATGTAACTGTTTTGTTACAAATTTATTTTAATAGAAAATTCGTCCTTACGGATTGAATATTCACCTTTCTTGGTTGAAAATGAATTTTTTTTTGAAAATTCAATGGCATTCCAAAAAATCCGTCTTTTCGCTTGAAAATTATTATTTTTTCAAGTTCATCTATTTAATTTAAAATTCATCTTTCTTAGTTGAAATAATCTTTGATGTTGAAAATTCAACTTTTCAGGCTGATAATTCAACTGTCTTTTGAAAATTCGTGTTTTTGACTTGAAAATTCCACTATTTGTTTGAAGTTTAATCTTTTTTGTTTAAAAATTCGACCATTTGGTTGAAAATTCAACTATTTGGCTAAAACTTCGATCACTTTGTTAAAAATTCATCTCCTTTATTTGAAAGTTCTCAACTGTTTGGCTGTAAATTCAACTGTTTTGTCTGGAATTTTCTTTTTTTGAAATACAACCATTTGATTGAAAATTAATCTTTTAGGATTGAGAGTCAACTGTTTTCTAAACCATTCGACTTTTTACTTGAAAACTCAACTCTTTTGTTAAAAATTCGTTTTTGGGTTAAAAATTATATCTTTTTTTAATTTAACAACCTCATTCAAAATTAATCTTTCGGGTTTAAAAGTCAAATGTTTTCTGAATCATTCGAGTTTTTAATGTGAAAACTCAACTCTTTTGTTAAAAATTCGTCTTTGGGTTGAAAATGTAATATATTTGGACTTGAAATCTTAGAAATTTAAAGCGATTAATATTGAATTTAATATGGTACCTATATATTACTTTTATTTAGAAGAATTTATTCTTCTATTCGTGAAAAATCGCCCAATTTCCCTTGTTTCGAGAGCATTCAAATTATACAGTCTCAAATTTAAAGCCTTAATTATTGAGTATTTTCAAGTTGAAACTGTTCAAAATTAATATTCCTGAAGTTCAAAATTAATTTAAATTATAAAATTATCTAATTTGAAAAAAAAAAACAAGTTGGCAAGTTTAATAGTACAGAAAGAAATATTTTAAACCCAGATTCAGAATCCTTCCAGCTGAATGACTATTGTTAAAAAATGGTTTTAACTTCAAAGTTTATTTTGATTCTGCAAGGAATATTTCAAAACCAATGAGAATTCTGTACTCTATATTCCTAAATAGATAACATTATTTCAGTCATTCAGTGTTTGATACTATTTTTTGAAAATTATCCTTATAAATTTGATGCGACTTTTCTCGAAATTCCTTGCGACTTTCTTTGCAATTTTATGCGCTTTTAAGCATTCAAGTTGATCCGAGCCCTTTAATATAATTTGCGAACAAGAATATTTACACTTACTTGTGTCGATTAATTTTTTTATTGCCATGTGACTTTTTGTTGGAATCGCATCATCAAATGCGACACTCATAGTGGGTTTTTCGCCTTTTTTCTCCAGTGTCCATACCCCGTTTGGACCCCTGAAACAAATTAAAAAAATAGATCAGAGTTACAATTTTGATTAAAAATTAAAATTTTAACAACTTCAAATATGAAATGCTGAATTTCTGTATAAAATATTCATATTTATAAAAAGAACACACAATTATTCACCCTCGTTTTTCTTTCTCTCAAAGGAAAATAATCGATTTTGATTTGTTTATATTTGGATCATTTAAATTTGTACTTGTCCGAAACTAAAGAAAACACCTTTTCCGAGAACTTCCGTAAGAGAAACAAACTTTAAACTCGTAAAACGAGCTCAGAAGAAAAAATTTTGAAATTTTTTTTTGCACCTAAAATCAGGGATTCCAGCAGCTGTGCTAATACCAGCTCCTGTGTGAACGACAACATGCCGAGCAGCTTTAATCCAATCGGCAAGAAGATCACACTTAAGTCGAAGGGTTTCCTGTGTGTCGTATTTCTGCAAAAATGAGGACTCCTGATTAATGACATTCAAAAAGAAAGTTTGCCGATTTTTTTCCTAAAAATTAGATTTGTGTCTGCTAAGGTTAATTGTACCTCCTCTAAGCCTAATACGCCTTTGTCCTCGTAGGGCGACAAGCCATCCGCGTAAGTACATGACATTTCACTCAAGTTTTACCCGAGTTTTCCCCAGGGCGCGATATCAGCACTATTATTTGAATTCACTTTATGCCAGATATGTTACTTTTATTATTTTTCAAATTATGATATCGAATTAACAACCGCAAGCGACAGGAAGTCCTTCTTCTTTGGGCAAAACAAACCGCAAGAACTTGCCGAAAACCGGGAATTCGAAACACGAGCGCGTAAACAATCAAAAGATAAACACTTGTAGTTTGTTTTTTATTAATTTCTTTCCTTCCGAGGGAGATTAACGAGCCAACAGCGGCTTTAGCGTTGTTAGCCTCTACGCACGCGTTTCGGAGCGGCTTCGTTACTGCTTTCGGAGCTCGTAAAATTGACAATTACGACCAGAATCACCTGACGGGAATCAATGTAAACAACTCGAGGGTTAACTGACCCTTTAAAGGACCCCAAATAAGTGCTTTTTTTCGTTTTATTTGCCTCTGTAATAAATTAAGGACTTTGAAAACAACTTTGTTAGGTTATGTTCTTTGATTAAAATTTAATTTAAGAGGTTTAAGGGGTTTTAATCATTTTTTGTTCACAACCTGCGGGCATTTCGGTATGTCAATTGAGGTTAAGGTGTGTTACACTTTGAACTGTAGGGTGATTTTCTGTCCTTCTATCTTTGGCGTCGGTGCAAGAGAAAACAAAAAAAATCGTCGAAGTGTCATTTTTTGTAGGTTATGAGTCCAATAATATTTTTATTGTAATAATAACACCGCAATAATATTCGACAGGTAGGTAAACAATTAGGCGATAATTTTATATTTGTTGAGGTTTTCAGAACTGAATTGAATGGTGATTGTAAGGCTCTTAATTACTGAGGTGATTCAAATAAGGTGTGTGTCGAAATTATTATTTCATGCGTGTTTGCATTTGCATAGCTATTTTTTGGGCATATCATTAAATGGAAATTTCGGGCTTTTGTAAACATTTGGTTTTTAGTAATTTAAATAATAAATTGGTGTGATTATTAATTAATTACCGTAAACTTCTGATATAGAATATATAAGGAGGGATTAATGTCAAAATAATTACATAAAAATAATTCATATTTTTGCAATAGTTTAAAAATATTTGTAATATTTTTACACATTTATTTTTTCCTCGGATTTTTCATGTCTTTTATAATTATATTATTTAATATATCTTAATTAGGGTGGTTATTATGCTTGGAAATCCGACAAAAATGATAGACGTACAATTTATTTTTATGCACAAGAATCTGTTTCATTTTGGAAGTTTGAAATTAAAATTTGTAATGTTGATGTCTTATAATTAAATTGTTTAATACTTTTAACTATCCTTTTTGGTGTTAAGAATTACTCATTTCAAATAAAAAGGGTTTAAAATCTGTGAGTTTCAATTTAAAAGCCTTGAAAATTTTTTAATTACGAACGTTTATAAAATATTTCGATTTGGAATACTGCATTTTTCTCTCCTATCGAAAATCTGAAAATTGTATCTTTTAAAATAACAAATGATCACAGAGGAATAATTTAAGTTAATTGTATTTGAGATTTAAAGCACAAATTCTCCCGACTAGCGTAATTTAATGTGACAATCTTTAGAAAGAAAAGGTTCATGCATTTCCAGTATACTTGAATTAAAATTAGTAATTGATCTGATTAGGAATTTCAGACACGATGACTGTCGATGGAGCATCCGGTAGCGATCAAGTGATTTTCGTAACTGGAAGTTACGATCACACAATTAAAATCTGGCAAGCTCATACTGGAATGTGTCAGCGAACTGTCCAACACACTGAATCAGTATCCTTATCAAACACTTTATTTTAAACTTAAAAAAAAAGAATATAATTGCACAACAATATATTCCTTGCAAAATTACCCTTGGAGGAGCAAAAGAATTAAATTTTTTAGATTTTAGTTTAGGTGGCGTCTATTAATTAAGTAAGAATGATTTTTACATTATAAACGCTCGCTCCCTCTATTGTAAGGATTCGCAAGATTTCTGTGACCCTCCCCCCCCCCCCCCCTTCTTACGTAAGATTTTTTTATTTTTCATTCAATATCTCAACAATATACCATCTATTTTCACTGTAAACAAGATTTTAACAGATTCAGAGGGATTTTAGGGTATTTTAAAGGACCACAAATTATGTCAAACAGTTACAAAGTTTTTAGGGAATTTAACGATATTTTAAGGCTTTTTAGAGATTTTATGAGATTTCAAGGTATTTTACGAGTTCAATCAGCTTCAAGAGATTTAACGATGTTTCAAGAGATACCGAAGGATTTCGATGAGTTCTTGAGGGGTTTCCAAGAATTAAGAAAGATTTTCGCGGATTAAAAATGAGTTAAGGGTTTTCAGGTAATCTTGGAAGATTTGAAGAGATTTCGAGATATTTCAAAGGAAGTCACGGCATTTTGAAAGGATTTAAAGAGATACCGAAGTATTTTAACGAATTTTAAAGGGTATCAGGGGATTTTAATGTGATTTCGAAGATCTAAAGGGATTTCAAAAGATTTGCAAACATTTCAAGGGGGTTTGAGAAATTTTAACGAATTCTAAGAGATTTAAAGGGGTTTCGATAAATTCACGAGAAGTCAAAAGATTTTAGTAGTTTGCAACATATTTAAAAGTATGTCCATGGATTTTAGAGGATTTAAACAGATTTAACGGTATTTCAGAGGATTACTGAATATTATACAGGATTTTAAGGGATTTGAGTAATTTCAGTAGCTTTAACAAAAGATTTCGGAAGATTTCACGGATTTTGAAGATTTCAATTATTGTTAAAGCGATTTCAGAGATTTCAAGGGATTTTAAAGGATTTTACAGGATTTTACGTGATTTTTTTTACATTTAAAAGATTTTAAATGATTTCAAGGATTTCAAAAGATATATACATGGAATTCAAAGGATTTGAAGGAATTTCAATATGATTTAAAAAATTTTTAGGGGCTTACAATATTTTCAAAAGAATTCTTGGAATTTCAAAGGATTGCAAAGATTTTCAGGGATTCCACGAGACATCATGAAAAACATAATTAATGGTTAATTCAATAGAAAAGAATTAAAAGAATTATATAATGTGCTTAGTTAAATTTTTGTTTAAATTAAAATTTCTAAATTCTTTACACACAATCATGTCAACGGCCAAACAGGTTACAATTAACATATTTTAACAAAATAATTAGAAAGAGGAATCTTACGTAAGAAATGTTTCGGCCCCCCCCCCCCACGCACACACAAAGCCTTACTTAATTAATGGATGTTCTCTTAATAATCCGATAAAGAGATTTTAAGTATCTAATGAGTTTTATTTTCATACTGACAAATAACGACTTCTTATAGTTTCTAGATTTTATAAAAAATAAAAAGTAATTTAAATTTGCTTTTTTAATTCTTCTTTATAGTCTATTTTCCTTATCAGTACAAATTACAGCAAGTAAATGCTTTAGACATTACTCCTGACAAATATGTAATCGCAGCAGCTGGTTATCAACACATTCGAATGTATGATTTAGCATCTAATAACCCCAATCCAGTTATCAATTATGATGGTATCACAAAAAACGTCACAGGATTAGGTTTCCAGGTCTAGTATATTTTCTATAAATTTCTGTTTAAATATTAATAACTCTGTAGCAAAAAACTTCATTATTTAGTAATACAAATTAAGCAATTTACGGTCAATTATATTCAACAGGAGGAGGGAAAGTGGATGTACACAGGAGGAGAAGATTGTTCCGCTAGAATTTGGGACCTAAGGTATACATGAATAAGTTTTGTTTAATGCGTTTTATGTAATCGTACAAATATTAATGTTGTGAGAAAATTAAATTTCCACTGCATCTACTATTTTTTATGATTCAGAACTAGTAGTTTCCAATGTCAGAGGATATTTCAAGTATCAGCACCCGTAAATTGCGTTAGCTTACATCCGAATCAAGCAGAATTAATTGTCGGTGACCAAAGTGGACTTATACATTTATGGGATTTGCGATCCGATCACAACGAGCAATTGGTAATTACATTGCAATAAAATATCTTCATGTATTTCGAAATTTCCGAGGGGTTGATCACTCTTAAAATTTTTGAAATCTTAAAATCTAGTGCACATTCAAGAGTGGAGTATTCAACCACTTGTAAATTTAGATACAATTTCGAATGTTGCACCTGGTATTTTAAAACGATCCTCACACAGATTCCTGAAGCAGAAGCTTCTATACAAGATATCGCTATAGATCCGGATGGAACTTATATGGCAGCAGTAAATAATAAAGGTCACTGCTTCGTTTGGGCCTTAACTGGAGGTGTCGAGGAAGAACCAACTCGGCTCAATCCTCGCCACAGAATTGAAGCACACAATCGTTATGCACTTCGTTGTAAATTCAGTCCGGATTCTACGTAAGCACAACAGTCATTCAGAAAAAAAGGCTAATATATTTTTTTACTTTGATTTACTTTTTAATTTAACTAGAACATTGTGCGCGTTGTTCGCGCACTAATTACCCTTCTTTTGTTAGAAAAAAATCTCGGATTATTTTCCAACTTTTTGTTATAGATTTGACCGAAAATCGTATATAACTTGAAAACTGCAAATTTAATGTAACTATACTGTGTTTGGTTTAACATTTGTATTCTTCAGTTGAAAATTCAGTTATTTGGTTGAAAATGTCTGTATTTTGTTAGAACTTTGTCTCTTGTGGTATAATATTAATCTTCTCGGTGACTAATTCACCTTTTTAGTTGAAAATTAATATTTTTTATTGAAAATTCATTTTTTTCAATGAAAATTAATGTTTTAATTGAATGTTAATTTTTCCTAACTGAAGATTTAAGTATTCCATTTTTTATCAAAAATTTATCTTTATTGATAAAAATATAATCTTCTTGGTAGAAAAATGATCTTTTGGGTTAAAAATGTATTGTGTTTGTTTCTTGAAGATTCATTTTTTTAGTTCAAAATTTATTTCTTTGCTTGAAAATTTAACTATTTTATTGAAAATTATTTTTTTCTGTTAAATTTTTTTTTCACTCTGAACGTAGTTACTCTATTTATGTCAAAAAATGTTTCTATTAGAGTTGAAAATACACTTCTCGTCTTTTTTGGGTTGAAAATTCAACTATTGAGTTAAAGATTAATCTTAGTTAAAGATTCATTATTTTAGTTAAAAATTAATTTCTTTGCTTTAAAATTTAACTATTTTCTTGAAAATTAGTTTGTTTTTTGGTTGAAAATTAACTTTTTTAACTGAAGATTTAACTATACCATGTTTGGTTTAACATTTATCTTCTTAATTTGAAAATTCAGGAATTTGGTTGAAAATTTCTGTATTTTGTTAAGACTTAGTCTTTTGTGGTAGAATATAATCTTCTTGGCGACTAATTCACTTTTCTGTTGAAAATTCATTTATTTGGTTGAAAACTCACCTATGAGATTGATAATTCGTTTAAAAATTTGAATATTTGGTTGAAAATTCATGTATTTATTAAAAATTAATCTTCTTTGTATAAAATTAATTTCTTTGATTAAAAATTCGTTTTTTTATTGAAAGTTAACTTTTTAAACTAAAAATTCAAGTATTCTATTTTTAGTCGAAAATTTATCATTTTCGATAGACATTTAATCTTCTCGGTTTAAAATTTATCTGCTTGGTCGAAAATTGAACTATTTTCTTAAAAATTTATCTTTTGGGTTGAAAATTCAACTGTTCGATTAAAAATTCATTTTTTTGGTTGAAGATTTATTATTTAAGTTGAACATAAATACCTTCGTTTAAAAATTTAACTATTTTGTTAAAAATTATTATTTTTTTAAATGAATTTTGTTGACTGAAAATGTAGGTTTTCTATTTTTGTTACAAAGTTAATCTTTTTTAGCTGAAAATTCGCTTCAATATGAATGAAAATATTGAAAATGGTAATTTTTCAGCTGTTGTAAAAATACAACTTTTGTTTGGTATTTGAAAATGAAGTTACTTTTGCTCATGTCAGATACAAATTTGCATTCTGCTGAATTCGTCTGGCTTTAGTTAAATAATAAAATTTTACATTTATAAAACTAAAATTTGTGTCAGTTTTATTATGTACACAAATTTAACATTCTTTGCCATTGCCCTCCAACTGAAGCGCAATTCTTAATATTATGTGTGAATTTGGCAACATTCCTTCCTTCGTGTTTTTCAAATTACCCAATTGACATTGAGGAAAAGCGACAATAATGCTTTTGAGATTTTCGTGACATACATATTTTTTTTGAGAAAGATATTATTTTCCAAGTGTTTATGAACGTTTAAAGAAATCGTTAGAGAGTCTGCTTTCCGCCAAGAAACTTGGATATTGTTGGCATCAACTTACTCATTAAAACTTTTGTTCAAACTATGATATATTTTCAGCCTTCTCGTAACAACATCAGCAGATCAAACAGCGAGAATCTGGAAAACAATGGACTTTTCTGAAGTTCAGGTTCTCCAACACGATGCTAAACGATGGGTGTGGGATGCAGCTTTTAGTGCCGATTCTCAATACGTATTCACTGGTGATAACCAATAAATATTAATTTTTTTTCTCACTAAATTTGAACATTTATAATGTACCATGTATATGACCATATATTTTCAGCTTCATCAGATGGAGTTGCAAGGCTGTGGAATATAGAAAGTGGCGTCGTAGAAAGAAAATACGAAGGTCACCAGAAGGCAATCACGGCTCTAGCTTTTCGAGACGAAATTCTCTCTCCGAGTTAAACGCATGATTTCGCCTTTTTTAAATTTATCTTATTTAAGAAAAGTACTTTGTTCAATTTTTAAATCACGTCATCGAGTTTTATTCTTTTCTATTTATAGCTATTTACATATAATCATTTGATAACAAAGTTACAAGATCGAAGACAAATCAATGTGCAGTTGCGTGGACTTGCGAGAAGTCGTGCAAGTTTATCTAATAGTCACACTTATTTATGCAAAGCATTTTGTAAATCATGTACAGATAAAATGATACGTGATAATGTATTGTTTTTTAAATAAAAAGCTGTAAGTACCGTGTCGAAAGTGCAGAGTACACATATGCTTTAATTACAACAACGAATGCATGAATTCGAGGTAATAAAACAACTTAAGTCACGTATTTGACATTTCGCATTGTAACGTTTTTATTTATATTCCTCTCGCAGGTTTATAGTTTTTTTTTTGCTTAACTTCTTTTGTTGTATAAGTTTCTTAAACTTACTGTAATTACTTATTAAGTTACCAGTCTTAAAATAGATTTATACGCTTCATAGTTAAACAACAGTTATGCAGCTAAACAATCATTGTAGCTTTAAGTTATGATAACGGAAATAAAATTTGAAACCCCTCAGACTAGCCAAACAGGAATTCTTCCATGACTCTTCGATAATCACAATCTCAGTTTTTTAAATACACTTGACTTTCAGGTAGTTTAATCGATGCTGTGCTTTTCAAGTACAACTTCTAGCACTTGATTGTAGGCTTAAACACACGGCAATCTATCTACCTCGCCCATTTCTGTTACCGTTTCGTCGTCCATCGTGTAACTTAACATGAACTTCAGCGACACTGGTTCCTAAAAAAATGATTTTAAGTTATTATCATAATTATTATTTACACAAATTTTTATTATTTTAATTTTGCATTTAATAGTCTCTGACGTTATGTAATAAGATTTAGGGATCTAACGCCCTCTTATAAGCTTTTTGACAAATTAAAAGTTATCAAATTGGTCTTATTTATCAAAATAAACATTTTCCTCATCAGGCTCCTTATGTTCTTTACCATTTCCTAAAATTACAGACTGACACATTCATCATTTTAAAAATAAGTTGGAATAATGTACATTTCTATCATGATTGGTAATACAATTGTGACATTTCCTCTAGTTATTATTAAAATAAAGCATGTATTTCATCTTTATATCTGTAAATTTGGGAAATAATAAAAGACATGAAGAGTTTTAATGGTAAAAAAAAATGAAACCAATTTGTGAGAGGTTAACCACTACTATACATTCAGATGTTCATGCTTCTATTCTTTTGAATTCTATTGATTTTTTTAAATTCCGCTGAGAATTTTTGTAATTCGTTTGATTCTTTAATTTTTTCAATTCTTCTGAATTTTCTTAAATCTATGCATTTTTTCATTCCTTGAATTAAAAAAAATTTAGATATAGAATTTTTTGAACTCGCTTAAATCCTTTTAAAATTATTATGAATTTACGTGATCTCTCTGAAAGTCTTTTGAATTATCTTTAATTCTTTTGAAACCTATTCAATTTACCTTCAATTAAAATAAGTTTATGTCTAATGGAATTCTATATCAAGAAGTAACTTATTCAATCAGTAATAATTGTATGCTTTTTTCATTTAAAACTCAGGTCGATTTACTTAAACTTTTCTAAATTCCACAGAAGTCTTCCGAATTTATTTGGATTATAATGAATGTTGTTTATTCTTAGGATGCTTGTGAATTCAATCGCATTTTTCTGAATTCCGCTTAACTTACGCCAATCATACATGGATGTAATAGTTTTTTTTTCAATTCTTTGGATTTATCAAATTCAGGTGAATTATTTTAAATTCACTTCAATTTCACTTGAAGTAAATTTATTTATTTTTGAGTTAGATTAATTTTTTTTTTATTTCGTCTGAGTAATCTTTAATTTCACTTGAATTCAATTCGTATCTTTTTAGGTATTTGGATTATTTTGTGTTCAGTTGAATCTTTTCAATTTTGATTTTTTTAGTTCGCGTTAATTTTTCGAAGTTCGTTTCAATTCCACTTGAATTTAATTCAATTTTTTTAATTCTTTCTGTTCTTTTGAATTTACGTAAATTCTTCTCAGTTAACTTTTATTTCCTTTGAATTCCATAAACATGTGAAGCAAATTCCAAGAATTAAACAAATTTGTTTAACTCTTGGGAATCACCTTCATAGCTACTTGAATATAATTGCAATTTTTTCAATTCTTTTGAATTCGCTTCAATTATAATTTTTCATTCTTTGGATGTTTTGAATTTACCACTCTCATTGAATTTTGTTTGAATACTTTTAAATTCACGAGAATTTTTCTGAAGTCACTTCAGTTTCACTCAAACTCAATTAATTTTCTTTGGATTTCTTTGAATTAACGTAAATTCTTCTGGATTAGCTGAAATTTCACTTGAACTCAGTTTATCACTTGAATTAAATTTTATTAAAAAATTTTTTTTATCCTTTTGAATGCGTTTTAATTCCACTGGAATTCACTTAAATTCTTTAAATTAATTTGAATTCTTGAATACAGGTGTACGTCAAAATTGCTACTTATTAACCCCTTGCCAATTCGAAAGCTTTTTAGAAATGAACGCCCGAACTCTAATTCTGATTATACACTCTCAGAAAGTCTGCATGTTCATAAAAACTTAATCGCTATTTTCTGCTACTTTTCGCTAAAAGGTATTATGAAGTCAAATACGAATACAAATATTTTATTAGTAGATTTTACCTTGAGAGGATTCGCAATAAGTACAATTTGTGTGATCGCTGAAGGAGGTAGAAATGGATTATGTGCTGGAAGTTCAGTACCCGACGGTGGCTGAAGTCTGCATTTGCATTTCTGAAAATAAAAAAAAAATAAAAGTTTATAAAAAGGAAAGAAACGAACTGTGAAGTGGGAACAGCAAGAAAAAAGACCAAACAAATTGATTTATCATGGTCACTACCGGAAAATAAGATATTGACTTAATACCTAACTTTGATTAATAATTATAATAAAAATAATGATAGACTAGTAATTAATAGTTAATAGAAATCCTTAGAAATGAATTTCATAATTACCTTAGGTACTACAGCCTGGAATAAATAATTACTAAGTGCTTTAGAATTCTTACTCATCGTCGTAACAACAATAACAGAAACATCCGGTCTTGGACTATCTTTTGCAAAATGTAATACTACAGTAATTCCATTTTTCTCGTCTATTACCGTCAAAGGTGGAACAGACCCTGGAAAGAAATTGATTCGGATAAAATTCAAATTCTAATCTCAGGGTTGCTATGGGTATGGAAAACCTGGAAAAGTCAGGGGAAAAAAGTGGTCAGGCAAGTCAGGGAAAAGTCCAGGAAAATGGAAAATTTTCGGGAATTTCACGCAAAATGCGGGCAACACGTATTTATTAGTTCTTGGTGAGACTAAAGTCGGCGTCAAAAATACGCGACCCTCACTTTGATCGCTCGCAACTCGTTCAAAAAAAATCGCAGAAGTTATCGCAGGCCGGTCCGTATATCCCCTATTGTACCCTATATTCAGTGCAGGTCCCTAAAGTACCCCATTTTTGAGATTTGGTCCCTATGGTACCCTATTTTCACCCCATAATGTAACTTTGGAAAAGTTATAATTAGATCAAAGCTTCCAAGAGTCAGGGAATTCGAAAAAATATCCCTTGTTCTCAAATCACTTTTTAGTCACTTTTTAAAATGAAAATATCACATTAGTCACGTTTCTTTCAATAAATTAACTCATGGGTTATAATCACTATTTAATTCAGTTCCATACCTATTTCTGAATTGTCATGAATTATTTTGAAATGTTTCAAGGTATTTTTAAAGATTCCGAGAAATTGTTAATAGATTTCAATAATTTGAAGGGATTTTTAAAACTTCTAAGACATTTTCAAGGTCTTTTGATTTGAAATATTTTTGGGAATTTTAAAAGATTCCAAGGAATGATTAATTCATTTCATTAATTTGAAGGGATTTCAAAGCGTTTGAAATATTTTAGACTATTTTAAAAGACTACAAAGGAATTTTTAATTGATTTCAGTAATTTAATGGGATTTCAAAGGATTTGAAACATTTTAGGAAATTTGAAACGATTCCCAGAATTTTTTTATTTATTTCCATAGTTTGAAAGGATTTCAAAGACTTTGAAATATTTTAGGATATTTTAAAATATTTCAAGGCATTTTCAAGCGATTTAAGGAGATATAAAAATTTGAAAGGATTTTAATGGATTCAAAAGAATTTATTAACAAGAAGTGAGGGCTTTCGTAGGGTAAAGAATTTTCGAGACTTTCGGAAGAAATGGAATGATTTTACAGAACGTATAAGGTTTTAAGATATTTTGAAAGATTTCGCAGAATTTTTTAAGATTTACGAGAATTTCAATGATTTTAAGAGATTTTAAAGCTATCAAGGTATTGTAATTCCCGTTCCAGAATTTCAGGAAATAACATATAATTTCACGGGATTTTACAATATTTTAGTGGATTTTAAAGAATTTATTCACGAGAAGCGAAGTATTTCGTAGGATTTTAAAGTATTTCAAAAATTTTAGGAAATCTTAAAATAGTCCAAGAAATTTTCAATTTATTTCAAACATTAGAAGGGATTTCAAAGAGTTTGAAATATTTTATGGGAATTTTCAAAATTTCTAAGGAATTTTCAAGAACTTTTAAGTTTCGATGGATTTTGAAAGATTTTAAAGGAATTATACTGGCTTAGGTTATTTATATGTATTCAAGAGATTAACAAATTTATAAAGAATTTTCAAGGCTTTTAAAGGATTTAAAACAATTTGCATGGGGTTTTAAAGAATTTCCTAGATTTTGGGAAGATATGGAACGAATTTACAGGGCCTATAAAGTTTTAAGATATTTTTAAATACTTCACAGGATTTCACAAGATTTCAATGATTGTAAGATTTTTCGAAAACTCTCAAGTTATTTTAATGTTTCTATGATTTCAGGAAATATCACCAGATTTCATAGAATTTTACGGGATTTAATCATATTTCAATGGGTTTTAAAGAATTCATTCAAGAAAAGTGAGGCATTTCGTAGGGTTTTAAAGATTTGAAGACATTTGAACTTATTTTTTGGAATTCACCCTGAATTCTTATTAATTTATGCTGATTTTTTTTAATTCTTTGGAATCCTTTTGAATTTTTGTAATTAACTTGAATTTTTCTAAATTTACTCAATTCTACTTAATTCGATGGAATTTTTTTCAGTTTTTATTTTATGGAGCCTTAGGACCAATTGATAAAATAATCAAAGGATTTGAAATATTTTAAAGTATTTTCTAAATACCATGGCATCATTAAGAGCTTTAAACATTTTTAAAGGATTGTAAACTATTTTAAAAGATTTGAAATATTTTAGGTTATTTCAAAAGATTCCCAGGCGTTTTCAAGGGCTTTAAAAAGTTTCAAGGGATTTCAATAGGAAATTTAAAAAGATTTAAAAAAGATTTAAACAGTTTCAAGGGATTTTCAAAGGTTTTTAGTAATTTTAAGAGATTTTTATATTTTAATAGATTTCAAAGAATTTATTCAAAAGAAGTGAGGGATTTCGCAGGGTAGGGTTTCAAAGATGTGAAGAGATTTTCAAAATATTTTTTGCAATTCATTTGGAATTCACCCTGAATTCTTATTAATTTATCCTAAGTTGTTTTGAATTATTTTAAATTCTTCTAAATTTACTCAATTTGACTCAATTCAATGGATTTTTAAAAAGTTTTTATTAAGTTCATCTTGAAGTCTTTTAAAGTCACCTTGAATTCTCAGGCATTTAATCAAATTCTCTTTAATTCACTTGATTTTTTAAAAATTCAGTTTGATTCTTATTTTTTTCATCGAATTCTTCTCGTTTCCCTTAAATTGCTCTAAATTCACTCCAATTTTACTGAAATAAATGTATTATTTTGATTTTGAACTATTTTTCCAATTCATTTGAATTGTTTTGTAATCATTAGTAACTTTTTTCATTTAAATTCTTCTAAATTCACTCAATTTTACTCAATTAAATGGATTCTAACAAAATTTTTGTTTGATTCATCTGGAAGTATTTAAACTCACGTTAAATTCGTAGGCATTTCATCAAATTCTTTTGAAGGCCCTTTTAATTTTTCTTAACACATTTTAAACTTACTCAATTCCATTACTTTTTCATATTTTTGAATTGTTTCCAAATTCACTTAATTGATTTTTAAATTTAACTTAATTTTGTATGCATTTCATTGAATTCTTTTCATTTCCCTTAAATTCCACTGAATTCACTCAGATTTTACTGAGATAAATGAAATTTTTTCGCTTTGTAAAATTATTTTTAGTTCATTTCAATTCTTTTAAATTGGTTTGTAGTCATTATTCACTTTTTTGGTTCTGAATTAGTAGGGTTTCAAAGATTTGAAGAGATTTGAAATTATTTTTTGGAATTCACCCTAAATTCTTATTAATTTACCCTCAATTCTTTTACATTCGTTAAAATTTTCTTGAATTTGTTTAATTCACTTGAATGCTTCTAAATTTACTGAATTCTACTTAATTCAATGATTTTTTTTTATATTTTAAAAGTTTTTTTCAATTGATCCTGAAGTCTTTTAATCTCACCTTGAATTCTTAGGCATTTGATCAAATTCCTTTGAATTTCCTCGAATTTTTCTGAATTAATTTCAAAGTTACTGAATTCAATGAAGTTTTTTTATATTTTTAAATTGTTTTCAATTCATTTGAATTTTTTTAATTCACCTTGAAGTTTTATGAATTTCATCGAATTCTTTTTTTTACCTTAAATCCCTTTAAATTAATTTCAATTTTACTTCTTTAATTCAAAAGAAGTATATAAAGTATAATAAAGAATCCTAATTCTTTTGAATTTAACTTGAATTGTTTTGAAATGTTATGCATTTGTCCGGAATTTTTTACCCTTTGAGCGCGAAAAGTACCCTATGTGCGTGACAAGAAGTACCCTTTGGTTCCTATATTTTATCTCATAGGGACTGTGAGGCCTTTTATCGCAATTAGTTATCTTTATTTACGCTACAGAATTGATCATCTGCATTCCTCTCACTTACAAGTCTGTTTTAGGCATTTATCAACACAAAATCATATTCCAATTACGGTCGTGAAACGTATTAGGTATTTTCACTTCAACCATCAGCTATCTTCACTTCGTTGAGTGCTGAGGGGAAAACAATGGACCAAATGCATGGAACGAAACTTTATTTTTGTAATATCTTTGTAATGAATAATAATTATTAATATTTTATTATTTCATTGAATAGTTCTTAAAAAATAAAAACTATTCTTCGAATACACGTATATAGAAAAAATTAGTTTTTACGAAAATATTAACAAAATATGATCCATTGTTTTCCCCTCAGCAGTTAACGAAGTGAAGTTAGCTGACTATGAAGTGAAAATGCCTAATTGTGAAAATTGAGTTTTTCTATTTTTGGGGAGACGGGTGGATTAAAAAACGCATAGGAAAAGGTCAGGGAAAAATTACTTGTATGGTCTGGAAAACCTGGAAAAGTTAGAGAATTTTCGGATTCTGTTTCCGTAGCAACCCTGAATCTGCAATTTTAATTTATTTAATAAAATACCTGGTTTGATATTTTCTAAAGTGACAGAGATATCCGTCAAGGGTTTAATTTCCACTTCATCATTAACAGGTATCAACGGAATGTCATCTTCCTTTCTCTCAATACTCGTTTTCTTTTCTTTTTCATTATTCAGCAAATCTGCTTCTGCTTTATCAAATCTGTCATCCCCATTGAGCAACATAGGAACGTCATGACTAGGTGTATCGTATTTCGCTTCAGATTCACTCTTTGAATTTAATTCATTTTGAGAAGACTTCGATATTTCTTTACCAGTGTTGCTCATATTTGTTTGCACTGGATTTTGAAGCGTTGAAAGTTTCATTATACTATTCATAGGCACTCGACTAGCCTCTTTGCTATTACATAAAAATCATTTATTAATTCACACAAGTCCAATCATCAATGTTTATCAACTAAGATTATTATTAGATATTAAAATTGATTGTAAATTGAGTTGTGCAATAAGTTTTTCACCTTGCACTATTAAAAGTTCCCCTTATAGTCGAGGAAGATAAACTTTCCTTGAGTAAAGACTCGCCTAGTTCATTTAAATCGTCGAAGGCTTTTGTTTTGCTATCTACTTTTGTCGACACAATGACGCTTTCCGCTGATTCCATGTAAAAAGAATTTTGATTATAAAAGCAAAGATTTAAAAGGAGCCTTTACGAGTTGACAAAGAACAACTGGAACAAATCGCGCGTACCTTTCTCCAAAATTATGCGATTATCAAATTCAGCAACGTCTCAGGCGAACTGAAAATTCTAAGAAACGATCTTTTACTGAAAAATAGTTTGCTTCTACTTTCATGACTTGCAGTGGTTAGATATGAACATATTTTGATTAGTTCATGCTTTCCTCAATATGCTGATTCATAAACTTGCATTTGGACATTAATTTACATTTTTACAGATTTCCTAGTTATTATCGACAACGATTAGTTAAATGGAGAAAGTTATGCGCGAAATGGTTAGGAAGAAAAATGAATCAATCTCTCTTGTAAATAATTAATCGGCGAACTTTAACCCATGATTTAAAATGCATTCAACTCTTAATCGATTAATGAATTTACTCTCGTGAAACAATCCACCTTATCAACCTGGTTATCAACAACTGACCTGTCTTATTAGAAGCTGCAATACTGACTGGTTGCATGATTGACATATCAGGTAACAATGGAGGGGTATCTGGTACAAACAAAGGCCCTGAGTTTGTTCCCAAAGAATTAAAAATGTCTCCTAAAATTTCCATATCGGTTTGAGGTGAAACTGCCGTTCTATTATTGCACTCAGGTTCACTAATTGTTAAATTGTTATTGGAAGAAATGATTTCATTAGGAGCAGAGAGATCTAGCAAAGAAGGACTATTTGTTGTATTCGCATTCGACGTTTCCGTTCTTGGTCGATTAAGTACAAGAGTTGTTGTGTATTTATCAAAAACTTGGTCCAATTCGTCATTTGCCGTAAGCACTTCTTCTGCAATTAAATTAAAGGCATATCATTATCAATAAACTAGGGTGCCTCGATCCCTGTGCGCGCCAACTCCCATTTCAGGATTAACATTTTTTTTATTGCTTTTATTGCTTTTGGTATTAAATTGGAAAAGCTCGGTTTTCGAAAAAATGAAAAAAGAAGTACTTGTTACTAACTTTTTGTCAATTAAAGTTGAGTCACCTCTTAAGAAATTGTCAAGGAATAATTTCCACCCAATAACTTTTAATTTACCCTCCCCCCAACCCCCTGTATTGTGCCCGGGTAATGCCCATAAAAATGCAAAATAGCAGTTTTATGTCAAATTCATGCTAAAGACGGTATTTTATGTAACTTTTTCAACATGAATGATTTTTATTCGATAAGTGACGAATTTCTTGTTTAACATATTTGATAATAATTTAAACACCTTTCATTAGTTCTAACCATTTTTCCCCTGTAAATAGTGGAAATTTATTGTTTTCGGGAATTAATGACACAATTAACGCATTTTGAGGGTAATATATTTTTTTTACGATATTTGGCAATTGTTTAAACCATTTTCATTTGTTCAAAAAATATTCACTCTATGGAATCTATAACGTAGTTAATGAATTCTAGAAGTGATATTCAGTGATATTTTTGTGGAAGACAGTTTAGAATTATTTAAACAACTTTCATTTCTTTAAACAGTTTTTTTCCTTTGTAAATCTTGATAAGTTACTATTTTTAGAAATTAATGCCGCAATTAATGCATTTTAAAAATAATTATAATGATAATACCAGCTTGAAATTATTTAAACAATTAAAAATAATTTACTTGCGCCTTTTCATAGAAAAGGTGGAGAAAATTCTAGTTTTTCCGAATCTCTTGCAGTATGTCGCTTGTTATTCCGTATTTTCTTATTTCGTAACTTATATCCTATTTTTTTAACAATAATAACCCTAACAATTTTTTTTCCATCTACGTTATGGATATTTATTTTTTTAAAAATTGATTTCGTTCAGATAAAAAAATACTGATTAATAAGCGACATAGTGTAAGAGATTCGAAAAAATAGATTTTTCTCCATCTTTCCTACGAAAAAGAGCAAGTGATTCTAATCGTTTAAATGATTGCAAACTGCATTTCAACAACAACAAAAATTACTCTTAACATTCATTAACTGCGTCATTAATTCCAGAAAATAATCACTTTTCAAGTCTTGAAGGGGAAAAAATTGTTTAAACAAATAAAAAGTGTTTACATAATTTGAAACACATTTCTAAGATAGGCTTTTGGTAAAAAACTAGACTTTTTAAACTTTTATTATATGTATTCAAGGCTACTTACGTGAATTTATAATACTAATAAAACAAAAAAATAAATTCTTTGAATGTATACCCAGCAAATAATTAAAATTAGTATTGATTTATTTGATTATAATATGTGAAAGAACAGAAATGGATTTCAAAGGGGGATACAATATTAAAGTTACTGGTTATATTCACAGAAATAATAAATCAATTTAAACTATTGAAGTTAAGGACATAATTTGAAGAATGCTATTTTACAAAATTGTTTGTAATATTACAGAGATTCAAGTATTTATATTCACGTATAAAACTGAAGACATATAACTTTTATCAAACAACCGCTGATGCTATCAGGTAGAATTTTATTAAGAGGTGAGCTAATTAATAGAAATTTTTAATTAGTAATTCTTTTATAATCTAGTAATGAAGTTGAATTATAAAAATTAGGAATTATTACAATGAATCTATTCTCCAACCGATCTATCTATTCGATAAAGAATATGAAGCTGAAAGAATACACATTTCGTACGAATAAACTATACTGTTAAACAAATTTAATAATATTTTTATTCAGATATAGGTGAGGTGCTTGATAAAACATTCATTGAATAGAATTATATTCGAAGGGTCAAAAATCAACAGGGCGTAACCCACATTTCTGAAATTTTACACGGCGTCAAAAAAACGTTCCCATTTTGTCAATGGAAACAATGGGAATTTTGTTTTTTGAAAATTAAAAAAATATATTCCTAAAGAATTAAAAAAAGCATGTCTGAAAATGCGAGGGTTAGGCCCTTTTGACCCTTCATTTGAATCAAATAAGTTAGGCTAAAAATCAATCTTATACTTGAAGGGTAGAAATGCAAAAGGAGTCAAGCGCCAAATTTTCGAAATCGGGTTTATTTAGCTCAAAAAATCAGATGAATTCTATTACACATACCTGCCAAAGGATTTTTTTGGGGTATCATTTTTCAAAATTTGTGTTCTTGTGTTCACAGTCCGAGAAGCTTTTCTAACCACAAAGTAAAAAATCAAATTTCATTTTTCTCGACACTGGCTAATTATTTTCAATTACTATTGGGTCCCTTCCGTTCAGCACTGAATAACCTAAATTCCAATTCCTCATTTTTTGGAAATATGCCAAATTATTACTGCTATCGTCATTATTTTGAAGTTGAAATGTCAGTTTTACACCATTTCGAAGTCATAATTAGATTTTCAAATTTCGCGAAACTGCATGGTTTTTTTAAAACAAACAGTTTGGAAATCAATTCCTCCATTCAATAGCTAGAATTCCAATTTTTAGTTTTTTCTCAAACTGCAAATTGACTCCACAATTAATGTTGAAAGATGTTAAAAGTCGATACGGACCCAAAATCTAACCTCGAAAGGTGACCTGTTTCATTCAATTTCTAGAAACCGGATAGCTTTTTGTGAGCAAACTTTTTTTAGTTCGATAGAGCATGAAAGTATCTCGAAAGTACTTTCTTATTTTTTTCTTAAATTTTTCCGCTTAATTTACAACATGTTTTTAGTCTCTCCTGAAAAAAGTGAAAAATTGCGCTTGACTCCTTTTGCATTTCTACCCTTCACTTATAAACAAAAATTTATATCCTTAAAATCATATATTTTGCTATATTTTGGCATGGCTGGTGGGTAGGGATGTAGGTTAGGCAGTTAGAGAGGTTAGATAGACATGTAGGGAGGTTGGACAGGCAGTTACGGAGGTGTAGCGGGCATTAAGGGAAGTTGCTCGGTACTTACGGATATAGCGGGCATTTACACAAGTAGTGGCCGGTTGAGGTAGTAGACGTGAAGGGAGGTCGGGCTGGAATTTGGGGGGTTAATCAGGCATTTGAGGTTGCGCAGATATTTAGGATAAGTAGTGGAAATTTAGAAAGGTCGGGTAGGAATTTAGGGAGGTCGGGCGGGCATTTATAGAGGGACTCAATTCCTGAATCTATGCATGCCTTACTTATCACGTCGTTTCACTGAGTAAGGATTTTACTTACTAAGCATTTCTTCGTTATCTTGTATTTCGCTTGCGAGTCTTAAAATAATAGGCTTAAGGCGACCACAGGCGTCATGCAGTTCTTTCATTAATTCCAGATCTTCCGTATTTACTTGACCAGGTGTGTAAGAATCCAACATATCGGATAATAGTCTCGCATTACTATGAACAGATTCACATTCCATTATTACTCGAGATTTTTCCTGGACTCTTTTCTCGTCCTGCAATATTTATTTTACATTAGGGGAGACCACCCTACAGTAGATAGGGAAAAAATCAACAGCATTTAACTGCATCAGTTTCCAAAATTAAAGAAAGATGATCATTGTTAAATAAAGCTTACATATTTAATTAAGTATTCTTATAGAAAAAAATATCACGAAATTAATCAATTAGCTGTATTAAACTTTTTTATTAGACCTGGTCAATGGTACGATTTTGACACCTTTGTCCATCAATAGATAATCGTTTCTGGTATTGCTCCTGGGCAAGTTAGAATACTCAATTCTGGATCATTATAATTTATTATTAGTATACTTACAATTAAAATCAATTCATTGAGCGAATAATACTTGAAACTACGATAATTTTACAAAAAACGCAAAAGTTTAGATTATAGACATTTTTTTATCTCTGATATTTCGTAAGGTTGGTGCGATTGGTACAAGATGTTTAATCTTCATACAATTTAACCTGACTTGCGATGACAGAAAAGTGCAGTTTTTATACGTACCTTAATCCAAAAAATTATACCTTTTCCGAAAGGCTCCTTGAAACACAATTAAAATTTATGAGCTTTTTAATAAATAATAATTTACATTATTTTCTTACTTTATCATTTGTAATAATTTGAATTTAAAAACTTCACAAATCAAAATAAACAAACAAACACAACCTTTAATTTAAAAAAACTGCAAGACAGTCGCAGAGCTGCCAATTTTGACAGAGATATTTCTTATAATTTTCCGATTATCTACTGTTGGTTATCTACTGTTGGAAAATGTAATATTCAATGTAATGTCCTTAAATATTTATAAATATTGAAGAAAAAACACTTTGTATTTATAAATATTGTTCATTAAACTTCAAGCTTTGATTCTAATGTATTAACATGTCATGAAAATGTTTCATTAAGTTAAAAAGTATGAATAAAGAATAGGTGAAATTTTTTTTTTCAGGTTAAAAATAAATTTTTTGCTCTCACGCATTAATTAATTATGAAATTTCAATAAAAGTTCGTCAGAGGATATAGTATCCTTGCTGAAACGTTATACTAACAAAAGTAATGAACATTTGTTGTCAGTTTTCCAGTTAATTAAGATTATCTACTGTAAATCATTATCTACTGTAGGGAGGTTTCCCCTATACAAAAATATTTAAATTATTATGAACAAATCGTTGAATTATCCAACGATAATCATCAATTGAATTGAATTGGGATCAAAGTTGAATTTAAAGTATTTCAAGTTAATTAAAATTATCGCCGACCTCTTTCACCATCGTCTTGATTAATTTATTCGCTGCGTGCAAATCATCCGGATTTTTACTCTGAAGTAATTTCTGAAGGAGCTTGGATTTTTCCTCGTCTTCGAAAATTTCATTTTTTGGCTTTACAGCTTTAGTTTCGTCGTCTGCAGCATTCGTGGGTAGCACTAAATCCTCCTATTTTCGAATAATGTTTTTTACCAAGAGCTTTAAGATATTAAACAACATTTTGTTTTGAAAAAATTTAAAAAAGTATATAAAAATTATCTGAACGAACTTGGACGACCCCTTGTTTTTTTAACATCTCGAAAGCTTCTTTTATTTTCATTTCACGAGGATAATCGACGGTCCACGTGTGCAATAAGTCAAGTACTTTTTGACGAACGGCAACTGGAGTTGAATTTCCAAGGTACTTGGGGGAAACTAATTTAATCATTTCGTTGAGAAAGCGAAATTTTCCAACCTCGGAGTGAAACGAGGTTCCACATCTCCTCATGCATGTGTCCAAAAGCTATTCATAAATTAAAAAAGAACCAAGTCAATTTAAGGAGATAATTGATATTAAAATTGTTGTCATAGGAAATGGTTTTATCTAAATCAGAAAGCTTCACAAGATTTGTTTATGACCAAGATTTTCTTTTTTTTAAATGATAATTGATTAAGGGTGACAGTACAGAACATATATAGCCGAAATTTTTCTGAAAATGGGTTTAAAAATAAAATACAGGTTGTGCGTCCCCATATCTTCGGGGCTAGTTTTTATTTTTGTGAAAAATTTAATATTAGATTTTTAAGCGCTACCAGAAGCCGATTTTCATTATTTTCAAACCTTGTGAAATTGTAACCTTATTGTTCTTGGACGATTACTTGGAATTTGCTACATTTGTCAGATCAAAAATTGTTTACCCGAATTTAGAAACTCAATAACTCGGTTGTATGTGTTTATTTTTTGTTCAAACTGAAGATTACATTTTTTATCTCAATCTTCCACTTCCACATCTATTTCCTCGAAACTAGATAACGTTTTGTGATCAAACTTTTTTATCCCCAATTCAGCAACAGTTCAGCTCCAGAGTAGACTTTTCTTTTATTTTGAAATGGTGATTTCGATTTTAGAGAATATTTTTTTGATTTCCTGAAAAATTCTGAAATCTAATTCCGAATATTTATGATTTCAATTCTATTCAAATATCTACTAGGCGAATTAAATTTCTATAGCCGATGAAGATCGCTGTCAAACAATCCAAATTCAACAATTAAATATTACGAGACTTAAAACTGCAAATTCAGCCTACAAAATTAAATAATTAAAAATAGAAGGTCCTAAAAATTAAACGATTTTGAAATTAAAATTTATGTTTCAAAGTTGTTCAATTCTGAATTGGAGTTTGACAATTTGGGGAATTTTAAATCGAATAATTTCATGCAATAACTGATTAAATAGTTTGAAAAAAAGGTTCCCGGTCAAAAAATAAATTGTCATTCCGGGTTTTAGCGCGTAACTTACAACTCCTTGTGATCCTGGTGATGATTTAAATAATACACATACTTTGATTCAATGAATGTTTCGCGTTCTAATAAAAAATTGTATACTATATATAAGAAAATAATGATATAAACAAAACTTGTGTTGGTAAATCCCTTCTCTTATGTCTACAAAAATAACATTAATGAATTAAATAAATTGATAAACGTACTGCAAGTGCTTGTAAAGCTTCCCACTCAGTTGTTGATTGAATATGAGTTGCTAAAAGTTTACTAGCAATATGTACACCTTCTGTCTCTTTTGTAAGCATTACACAAAAAGCCTCAATGGCTGCAATATCAGGTTTCTGATTTTGAGGGTTCGTTGCCCTTTCTGTAACATTACTTATTAAGTCAGGCGTAAAAAAAAGACATAAAAATCAGTATTCTATCAGAAATTAACGAGACTGTTTATTGATAAAAATAGCGGCAGGGAAATGTAGGCATAGAATTCTGCCAACGATGTATGAAGATTGAGCCGAAATTTTGGTAAACAAAATATTTTGTTAGTTTTTATTGAGTAAGGTTTTTTATTTGATTGTATTATATCTAAATCAACTCACGTATCAGGGCTTCAAGACTTGTAGTTACCACATCCATTTTTATTTCCTATTTTAGCATTTTTCTCGCCGAAACGTAAAATTCATCTGCTTTCGACTGACAGTGACAGCTCACAGGCTCACAGCTGCGCTAAAATTGTCGGCAACGCAGGTGTGCGACAATATTGAAAATTTTTTTAATCAGTTACCCAGTGAGTTGTAGGTAAATTATCACGTAATACCCGCCAATTTTTAAAATTTGTTAAATATGATTCTGGCTACAATTTGCCATCGATTTCAAAATTCTCTTAATTGATCCCTCGAGGTCGATTAAAAAAAATCTTGTATTTATTTTATTTAAACATAAAGTTTAAAAAATGGTAAAATTTAATATATTGTTGCTTTAATAATATGTAATTAATTAAAAATGATTGATATTAGTGTGTATACTCGATAAATAAACATTCGCGAAGCATAACTTGATAGTTAATTAGAACATTGAAAAACAAAAAAAGTATTTCTTACTGTTATAAACAAATGCGCAGTTTGAGTAATTTTTAAGAGTTTCAGTTACTGTTTTTTTATAGCATACTTTGTCAGGCTTGCTAGTGATACTTTAGTAAACTATATTGCTATTTCATGACAAATGTGATTGTTACAAACAAATCTTATAACTAGGTGTGAATTCGATTTCATGTTTTCTCTTTGTTTGTATTTACAATTTTATGTAGTGCTCATTTGATGAGTACTTTGCTTCCTCATTTTGATTCATTATCAAATATGTTTGCTTCCGTATGGAGAAAGTGAAAATAACAAAATACAAATAGTTCAATGAAAATGTCTCGAATCAACGAATTTTTCATTTTATTCTTTTATGAACTTTGAATTACGGTAATGAAGAAAGCTATTCTGTTTAAAACATATTTTTAAAGTTATATAAATGCCCATAACTTCCGTACTCTTCAAGACTATGTATTAATATTATATAGGTCAATCGATTTGTCTTTCATCAAGGAATCTATTCCGTTCTTGCATCAATTTTGAATTATGTTGATGAAAAAAGTTTAACTATAAAAAACCGATTTTTGAAATATTATGCATTACCATAGCTTCCTTACTCTTTAATAAAATGTAATAATATTATAGGTCAATCGATTCGTCTCAACGCAAAGAATCTTTTATATTATTTCGTTAACTTTGAATTATGTAAATGTAAAAAGTTATACTGTAAAAAAACCGATTAATAAATATTTTTAGAAATTCTTTGGTCAGTTTTCAGATATTAGCATAGTGAAAATAGCCCCTCCAAAGTTCATCAATATTGATCTGTAACCGGCTTCAAGTTATCGTGTTCACAAAAAACGACACACGCACACTAAGAGGAACACTTTGTAGGGGTGCCATTTCAGAAAAAATAAACAATGAGCTTTTTTGGACCACCCTAGTACACAATATATGTACTATATTACTTGTCGCAATGAGTTATTCTTCAGAAAGGATTGTGCTAATAATTACAAAAGCCACCAATTTTTCAATTTTGTGACTGTAAGTACAAAATAAGTTTTGTATAAAATTATAATGAATTAGCGATTTACAAACTAGTTTTACATATACGAATAACAGTTTCGGTCGATTAATCGATGCAACATTTGCATGGGCTCTGTAAAAGTCTTATCATATTTGTGTGATAATCTTCAAGAAATTAAAAAAAAGTGTTTGATATAATATCAGCTCCTATCGGAAATGCTAAAAAAGTATTGAAGATCAAAAACGATGTATCAAATTATTATTACTGAGCAATGTTGATAAAGTGTTGATAAAAATCTGTAGATATATTTATATTTAGATTGAAGAAAGTAATCAAAACATTTTTGTGTCTCTTGGAAAAATGTTTACAAGAATTGATGATGAATATTGTGAAGAATTTGATTAGGTTCCTTTGAAAATGGAAATATTTCATGTCGATACTTTTGCTATCAATAGTACCGAGCAGTGCATTTGAATATTTCATTAAAATTCTCGAGCGGATTACAGAAAAATATTCCGACTTTATTTTGACGAGATTATATCTAATATCTATCTGAACACTCTAATTAATTATAAATCTTTTCATTCATTTAAAGCAAGAAGGATAATTTTGATTAAATATTAATTATGTTATTCGTAGAATCAAATGGAGGTGATATGCTACTCAAATTAAATGGATAAAAATTCGAGTATCCAGATGATAGTATATATTTTTTAACTCAGACAGAGCTTATAATGTGCACAAATTGTTAAATTAATGACAAATTTTTAGGCGAGGCCGGGGCGAGATGAGCATAGTTGTGATTTTCAGTGAAATATATGAAATCTATAGTAGTTTTAAAAAATGTAAGTGGTTCTATACATTCTATGAACCTTCATGTATCTATTTCATCAAAGACCTAGTGTTCCAAAAATAGTAATTGCGATGAAAATATGAAACTTATAATTTGTGCACATGTCTCATCTCGCCCCACTATTTATTAGTGCTTGTTAATAAAAGATTATTTTTCGTGCTTTTCGTACACATGAAAGATTATTTGATGTATTCTAAGAATGGAAATGAGTATCATGAGAAAATATAATTGTTTTCACGATTGAGCAATATCATTATTTAAACTAATTCATGCTCTGTAAAATGTTCAACAAATAATTTTGTAAGGTATAATTAAGTCTTATTACTTAGGGGAAGGATTTTATAAAATTCACACCTGAAAACCATAATTTTTCCCTGCATAAAAATGGGAATTTTTCTGAAAAATGTAATGAAATGATTTTGAATATAAATTTTAGAAGCCTTCTGCAACTTGTCATTTTCAATATATGAATAAAAATTTCGTTTTGAATATGCTGAGAAACAATTCAAAAAACAAAATGTATAAACAAACCCAATTGCAGGTACTCTGACAATAGAATTTCTTTAAACAAAACAACTTTTACAATAGCAGTCATGGACTCTTCTAATCACAGATGTCAGTTTTTCTTTTGTAAGTTTCCACTGTCGAAACTCTCCTTTAAAACTTTATTATTAATTTAATATTACCTGTTTTCATTAATTAACTGTGTATAAATTTGTTAGTACATTCAAGATCGATAAATAAACTTCACGACAAACCTTAGTTTACAAATATTATCTGTTATTTTCAATCATTTTTTTTTCTCGTTCTATTATATCATAGAATAACAAGATTCGCATGTGTTGAAATTTTAATCATTTTTATTTTAACTTTATCTACTTTATATAATTTTTCTTCTCTTCCCGATAAATTCAATATCATTATTCATGCTATTTTTGAAAAGAACAACAACAAAAATCACATATTTTGAGAGAAAATTCTGTGTCTCATTTGACCCCGTATGCTCATCTCGCCCCGGTCTGCCCTATTTAGGAATGAATGTTGCAGGGTTTCTTTTCACCTTAAACAAAAATATGAAAGATATACACCATATACTTTATTTTTTTATTTTTTAGGTACCCGGATTTAACGATACAGGGGATTAAAAGTTCCCTATAAAACGTTGGAAAATTCTTAAAATTTAATACTTACGTATGAAGTAAGTTTTAACAAGGTTTTAACAAATTTGCGGTTTTTCGAAATATTGAAATGCTTATTTAAAAAGGACAGAAATCAATTTAAAATAGTACTTAATTTTAAATTCTGCACAAAAATATAGGTTTCCGATAGAAACTAAATATATTGATCATTGGTGAAATTATAATTATTTCAAAGTTCACTAGACATGAAACACACATACTGAGTTTCAATTAAAGCAATTTGGCTCAATTATTGCAATATAAACGTGAGCCCCATAAAGGATCTGATACCCGCAGCCCTACATAGAAAAGGTCGATATACCAAACAATTCATTAGTTTCGAGCTCACGGCACTATTGCCACTTTTTGACACTTTTCGACTTTTTGGAGGAAAAACTATCGAAACTATATTGTTTGCAATCCAGAACTTAAGTTGTACAAATTTAACTTAAAGCTTTAATAGTTAAACAGTTTTAAAATGAGACCATTACAAATTGCATAATTTATCATTTAAGCTTCATAAATTATAAGCAATGATATATTAACAGCGTTTGAAATATTGTGTAAATCCTTTTAGATTATAAAATAACATTCCAAATTGCAAGCTTGAACATTTAAACATTTTGAAGTCGAAAACGTTCGAAATTGAATAATTTGAAATTCAATTATTATAAAATGAAGAAATTAATATTTTATTCGTATAGTTTGGAATTTTAAGCTTTTTGATAGTTCCGTCATTCTGAGCTGGAAATGTTTAAAATTCACAATTTCAACTCATATAATTGAAATTTTTTGATTGAAACGCCAAAAATGTTTTTTCTTTTCTTCAAATTTTAAATTTTTAAATAAGATGTGACATAATTTTAAATTGAGAATTTTCAATGTTTAATAATATCAAATAGAAACTTTTGAATTACTAGCGATTAAAAATGAACAATTTGTAACGCTGTGCACGAATGTACGTGGATAATTTTAGTTTGTAAAATTACTTTATTTCAAATAGATAACCTTAAGGCCATGTGACGAGTGGGTCACGTGACCGGATTCCTACCTTACCGACACTTTTTTATTTGTGAACTTACGTTCACACGAATCGCCACATCGATTTGAAAATTTGGAATAATAAATAAGAAGCACTAAGAAATGCGGCTCTGGTCCCAACTTTTAATAATTATGAAAAAAGCAAACAAAAATTATTTACAAAAAAAACTTTTTTCATAATTATACAAATTTAGGACCAGAGCCACATTTCTTAGTGCTTCTTATTTATTATCTAAAATTTTCCACTCGATGTGGCTATTCGTGTGAACATAAGTTTACAAATAAAAAAAGTGTCGGTAAGGTAGGAATCCAGTCACGTAACCCACTCGCCACATGGCCTTAACAGTTACGGTTTTAAATTGAAAACTTTCCCTAAACGAAAAGGTAATTTAAAATTAAAATGTTAAAAATTTCAGAATGATTTCATTGTTTAAACTTTTAAATTGTTACATTTTATATTGAAAACCTTGATAGAGAATAATTTGTAGTTTAGATTAAAATATTCAGAATTTTCAAGCGAATTTGTATGATTTAGAAAAGCCGCGTGGCCGCTGAACTGGGAATCTGGGAAATTATCGGGAATCGCTTGAGGCCGGGCTGTGAACGTAAATTTATTTTCTGACCTTGAATTTTAAATATTTTAAGTCGATAAATCTTTCCAGTCACGCCCAATGACATAAATAATTGGATATTTAATGTAATTATACAATTTGAATTGAGTTCGATTTAAAATTCTTTTAAGTTTTAAAAGTTCAATCTGTAATATTTTCAACTATGGAATCATTCATTTGACAGTGCGTAATTTTAAAAATTATAAATGTTCAGATATAACTATTTGTCAATATTTTTTAAAATAAAATATTTAAAAATATAATTTTGAAGATTTGAGAAAGTAGAAACTAAAAGTGTTTGGAATTCAACAATTTTGATAATATAAAAATTCAAGTTGATTAGCAGGGGTGAATAATAAAAATGATATACGCCGCTTACGGCAAAAAATGATAAATTAATGGAATTATTATAAATTATTATTCTTGAAGACAGTTGCAGATAAATTGATGAAATTTGGAGGGCTTATTTTCACCACTAATATCTCAAAACAGACAAAAAAAAATATTCATCACATATTTTAAGCACTTTATACATTTTTCAAACCGGTTTTTATATCAAAAATTTTCTCATTCACATAATTTTAAGTTGATGCAAGAATATAGAAAAGGTTTGTTGATTTGAGACGAATTGATTCATCTATATGTATACTATTAATACATTTTATTCAAGTATGAGGAAGTTATGGTAATTTATAATATTTGAAAAATCGGTATTTTATAGTTAAAATTTTTTCATTAACATAATTCAAACTTCATTTAAGAATAGAAAAACCTTTTTATTTTGACCTCCTCTATCTAAAAGTAAATATATTTACTAATTAATCATAATGAGGAAGCACCATAAAATTATGGTGCCAAGTAGATATTAATGTTATAAGTTTCAATAAAGTGGAAGTCGAAAGTTTTTTTCTTACCGAAAAAATATATAATAATATTATAACTATAATTAAATTTCATAAATTAAGAATGATACGGAATCCTAGCGGAAATATTTCATGCTTATTAGTTAAATGTACATCAATTCCGAATGTATTGAGTAACAGCAAAACTCGAAATTACTGACTGAAAATGAAAACATTCTAAACATACTTGGATGATAATCTAGGATATTTTAACAAACGAATTAAATATTATAAAATACATGTTTGAAATGTTGAGTCTAAAATAAATTACTAATTTTGAAGTATTTAACGTACCTATATGTATATGTATATTCAGTGCATTGGAGTATTTCCTCACAGTGAATTTTTCTTCGACCGTTTTTTAAATTGAAGGTTACTCAATATTGAAGCCTCTTTCAATTTTTGAGGTTTCAATTCCAATTTTGACGAAATATGAAGGGTTGAAATGCAAAAGGAGTCAAGCGCCATTTTTCACTTTTTTCAGGAGATACTAAAAACATGTTGTAAATTCAGCGGGACCATTTAAGAAAAAAATTAGAAAGTTCTTTCGAGATACTTTCATGCTCTATCGAACTAAAAAAAGTTTGCTCAGAAAAAGCTATCCGGTTTCGAGAAATTGAATGAAATAGGTCACGTTTCGAGGTTAGATTTTGGGTCCATATCGACTTTTAACATCTTTCAACATTAATTGTGGAGCCAATTTGCAGTTTAGGAAAAAAACTAAAAATTTGAATTCTAGCTATTGAATGGACGAATTGATTTCCAAAAAGTTTGTTTAAAAAAATGTTGGCAGTTTCGCGAAATTTGAAAATCCAATTATGATTTCGGAATGGTGTAAACCTAAAATTTCAACTTCAAAATAATGACGATAGCAGTAATAATTTGGCATATTTCCAAAAAATGAGGAATTGGGTTTTAGGTTATTCAGTGCTGAACGGAAGGGACCCAATAGTAATTAAAAATAATTAGCCGGTGTCGAGAAAAATGAAATTTTATTTTTTACTTTGTGGTTAGAAAAGCTTCTCGGACTGTGAACACAAGAACACGAATGTTGAAAAATGATGCCACAAAAAAATCCTTTGGTAGGCATGTGTAATAGAATTTATCTGATTTTTTGAGCTAATAAACCCGATTTCGAAAATTTTGCGCTTGACTCCTTTTGCATTTCTACTATATTTTATAATATATACAATAAAATTGAAATGTGTTAAGGATCTATCAACATCACTACAGGTGATAATTACTTTTGAAGAAGACCTGCAATTAGGTCGAAACGTACGTCGGTTATGACAAATAAATTATGATTCTTTAACATCTGAATCCATTGCATTTTATATGACCGTATGACCAAATTAATTTTATTCGTGAAGAATAACTATGTTATTTAACGTACGTCATGAGGTCACGAACGTCGTCGTCAAGCAGATTATAAAGAGCAAACAATTTAAATAAGATAAAGTAATATATTTAATTTTTTTAAACTCACCCGAATAAATTATAATGAGGTCCGACTGATGAGATTTCCAGTAAATTGTATTCATTTAAACAGTTGAAAAGATTAAAAAACATTTTTTTACCTATTACATGTTTCAAATAATATCACTTCTTGTTACTTCAATACCGTTATTAATCATAACAGAAACATACCTTCAATATTAATTTTGCATTCTGAAACTTTTAATAAATTCAGTTATGGCGCTTCTCAAAATACAAACCTTTTTTCTCAGTGTTGGATCATTCCGCCGGAGAACGCCGTAAGCACGTACGGATTCTCCGAAATTATGAGGGCTCGTCCTTTTCCTGGGCTCGAATTTTTGCAGATATTGGTGTTTTCCAAAAATTGTGCGATAATTATTCTTGAAGTTAATAAAAATTTTAAAATTTATTCTAATAATCAAGTGAATCTTTTTTTTTCATGATTTCAACGATATAAAAAACTCATTTTTCGATTTTTGCTGTTAACGGTGTTTCTCCTTCTCCAAATCACGGCTGTATATATTTACGGTCAAAAAAAACTTTCGACTTAGAATTTATTGAATATTATAATATCAATATCTATACTTCGTTGATATAAAAACATGTTTAAAACCCTAAAACAATGATTGATATTAATTATATTACTATACATAATATTTCATAATAAATTATATAATTTCATGTTTGAATAATAATTTATCATAATTATCCCAATCAACACCGTTAACTGCATTTTGAATAATTAACATTTTTAAACAATTTCTTGTACAGAAATGAAAAGATCAGATGCAAATTAATCAATAAAAATAAGAAAAGTAGAAAATTAATTAGAATTTGCGATACAGACAAATAAGGTTCCCGAAGATTCCAATAGTTATCGTCAATTTTCTCGGCTTCATTCATTTTGCAGTTAACGGTATTCTTTTAAATCACGGCAATCCTCAAATTTCCAGAATTTTCAAAGTTTTTCAAAATTTTCAAGATTTTTGTATTTAAATTTTCGATAAAGGGTTTGCTTCGGTCTCACGGTCCAAAGAAAACCCTTTATCTGAATTTTTTACCTGAATTAAATCATGCATTTGTTATAAAATAGTATATTATGCACCATCATTTCTTAGTAACTAAAATCACTAGAGATTTCTTATTTAACTGTTAAGGTATGAAATCACTTTCAAATGAGTAGAGAAAGCGTGATAGCAAGGATATGTCTTTGAATTTTTTACCGGATGCTTAAACTAGCCTAATAATATATTAAAACGCCGATCTTGCAAAGAAACGCTTTCTGTGTATGTTTTAAAGTGATTTTTTTGGCCAATGTATTAATAAAAAAATCTCTGGTGTTTAATCTCATACGAAATATTGATTTCCTTGTTTCAATAATTAAGAATAATTAAACTACCTGACAATGAATTTTAATGCAAATCTTGCTAAAAGACGCTTGCTGTGTGTGTTTTAAAGTAATTTTGTAGGTCTGACTATTATTACAAAAAATCTTTGGTGATTCATCCCTTATCAAATGTTAATTTCTCTGCTTTTTTAATTTAGGGATGATTAAAAAACCCTTTACAAAAATTAAAATACATATATACTTGTCGTCTCTACGCCTTCCCCACTAACTCCTATAATATAATTGCCTATCCTCATAGATTAGCCAGAAAACCTTGTGTGATTTAAGTTATTAAGAAAGTTCGATATTCCGGATTCAATGTTCGAGGGATAATAAAACAACCCTTGAAGTAAATTCAGAGATATATCCTAGTAAGTACACGTATATTGTACTTATTTTGAAGTAATTTCCTACACTGATATTTTAATCAGAACATCTCTTGTGTTTTCTAAGTTTTTTTATTTTTTATAAGTTTTTTTATTTTAAGTTTTTTTTTCTCCTGTGTTCATTAAGGAATGCCATTTTCCTGGTTTCAATGTTTAAGGGATGTTAAGACATCCCTTAAAATTGATTTCCAGATATATATTTGCTATGCATGCTTCCTATACTTATTTGAAAGTGATTTCATACCGTAGCAGTTGAATAAAAAATAACTGGTGATTTTAGTTACTATAAGAAATGATGTTTTTCACACTTGGATGTTTATGGTATGAAAACACCCCCAAAACATGCTGTATACCTAAAAAAATCGTTAATCTTTTTAGTTCCCAGGTTCTTACTTTTTTCTTTCAAATTTTTGATATGCAGATTCGCAAATACAAAAGAATAGATTTATTATTTTGTACGAAAAGCCATTTAACTGTACAATTGGTGCGGGGACCTTTGCAAGTCAACAAAAACTTGTAAAATTTCCGGAAATTTTATGTAATTTATAGAAACTTATTGCTTTTCGAGTTGGTCCAATTTATCAAATGATCTGTCAACGCGTTCTATACTGATCGCTTGATAATTTTCATTATTCACCCTTCATATGTATTCCAAAGAGCTGAAATCATCCATGTATATGAAAAATATGATATGCACCAAAGGGAACAAGTGGAACTTTTTCGACGAGTTTAATTTATTCAGTACTAGCACGGACATTTTATGAAAAATATCATGCAAGAATAGTGATAATCCTTAACTACTATTTGGAATCAACGTTGATAAATCGATTTCTAATTATATTAAAGTCTTCATAAGTATACAATGAACAGAGTTTTATGTTTTTCTTAAAATCCTAATATAAGTGATAGTTATATCTGAAACTTAAACATTAATAAAATGGTGTTAATATTTTTTAGTTATTTTTTATTTGTGGTTTGAGACAGATGCGTGACAAGAAATTTTGCGTCATTTTTTATTTATAACAGTTTATAATTTCTAAACAAAGTTATCTTAAATTTCGAAATTTTACTAAATTACTTCAAAAAACTTAAATACATCGGTTATAAGTACTTTACTGATATGATTTTAGAAAAAATGTATTATCCACAAGAAAAATGTAAAGTGACTATAGGAACTGTTTGGCATTCACCCTTATCTTCAATAGCTTGAATTCCTTAATGCTAATGACCGGAAACAATTATTGCGACCTGGGAAAAATTGGCTCAAGTTTAAGTTTGGGTACGAAGATAGAAAGGAATACAGAAATGGACAGAATTACGGATTTGAATTATTTCCATAATGAAAACTCTTTGTTGGAAGTAAAATGATGATCAGTGAAGCGAATTTACAGGATGAAAATGGAAGGAAATTGAAAATAAAAATGTAATTTGGACCCTTTTGTGGAGAGTAAAGTTGGCCGGTGAACAGTGATCGACCACGGGCCATATCAACGAACCAGAACGAGTTCACAGGCAAGCACGGCAAAGGGGTGGTTTGTCGGTACGAGACGTAGGATCGGTGGTTGCGCGGTGGACAGAAATTCTCTCGCATCATCACCGTTCTCAGATCGCCTTGCTCCGTATTTTCAGTCTACGATCGCGCGTTACTCGTGAAAACACCTGTTTGCATAACGAAGTCGATTTCCGCTAATTATACATCGACTGCGCCATTATAAAGGTATAACGCGCTCGTGAAAGCCGATACCACTTCACGTGTCCTCTGCCTTTTATCGAAACGCGTAAGAGCCCCTCTTTTATCTTTTCTCATTTCTCACAATTTTTTATCTCCTTTTTTTCTTTTCTATTATTGCGAAGGCAAAAAGTTATATTTGTAAACAAAAAATTAGCGAGGGAATAGTAGGCGATATCTGAAAAGTTGCTTTCAAAGTCCGCGCGTATTTCACTCGCCTGTTGCATTCTAGCATATATAGTTTGATGAATAGAAGTTTAATTGAACGTTATAATTGTAGGGAACTTTAGATAATATTAAAAATGGAATTTCATTTGGAATATATTTTATAACGGAATATTATCCAATAATTCTTCTTTCCGGAGGTTGTTCCGATTATAAAATTAGATATGCATGTCATTCTCAAGGATGAATGGGAAGAAAGAGGTGAAAGGGAATCCCCTCGAGGATTTCCTCTTCGCTTTTCTAAGCTCTCTTGAAATATAGAAAAATGCAGATAAATGAAAATGTAGTAGTCAGCTGAAAGTAAATACGCGTCTATTGTTGATCCATAATAAATAAAAACGAGGGATGTATTTTTAAATTAAATAAATAAAATCAATTTAAGTTATGGGGTCAACTATAGTACGAGGTGGATAGAGGAAATCTTTTTGTCATAATACTGATATATGATGAACAAATTGGGAAAGTATTACATACCAAATTAAAGCTGCAACATTCATTCTAAATATAGCAATGTTATCACATGAATTTTAGGTAATTGTCGAAGAATATTGCGTATAAATTTATGAAACAATTATCCAGAACTGTTATCGAAAAACATTTTTTCATTTATACAGTGATTATTTTTCAATGCGTTATAAAAACTACACGATCTCCAAACTGTGTCGTATATTCAACATGCAAACGTGACAGTCATCGGTACCAACTATCATAGACAAAAAGCTACGAATTTTTTTATTTGGTTATGTTGGCAAACGGCATGATCTTACTTTCTTGCTTATTTATTTAATAGTTGCTTGATCTGTAGCACTTACTTGTTTGTGCTCGCAACCTAAAATAAAACAAATTACTTCGATGTCCAATATGTCAACAATTTATTAACCTCGTACCGACTGACAAGTCTTATAAAAACACGCATGTAAAATATATTTTCGATGAAAATTATGAAAATTAATCATTAGACAGTTTTGAAGCAAAATGTTGGACGAATCGAAGGGATCAGTAAAAGAATAGTGAAGGCTATTTAATTATAATCTGTCAGCGGAAAAAATTTTCATCGTACTGTCAAAAACCCTTTTTTTTATTATTCAATTCAAAAACAGCAAGTAGATGGTAAAAAGACTGATTGTAAAACTTGTTTTTAATATTGCCATAAATAAAAAAATACTACAAAACTTTTGCTTTAGAACCCGGTCAGTTTTTTACATGTTTTAGTTTGTACTGGGTTCTCCTATACAAGGATATAAGATAATTTTCCCGGGGTAGAATGGTATAAATAATAGTTGAAGGGGTTCGTTAACATCAAAGGATATTCGTATTTGCCTACTCTGCTCGCTAAAGAGAGAAAAACTCATCATTTCTAGTCCGAGCGAATCCTTTTAATCAATTAATTTTAGCTCGTGCTTTTCTCCTCTGCTTTACATTTACATTATTTTAATTGTCTGCTTCGCGAAGCGTGTGACAAGAGGTTGCAAAACTAATTTACCAGGACAGCCTAGAAAACATATTAACGCACGTACTCGCTGCAGCGAGCTACTCTTGTGGAAGAAGAATAATAAAAAACTTGTCAAGTACGTCCTCTGTAAAAAACAACAGATTTTTCGATTCATTTTGAGACTTCCATTTCCACGGGATATGAAAATCAATCGAATTCGAGTTACCTACCCTTTTTCAGGACGTATTACGTTTTTTTTATTCATTGAATCAAACTGTGGCATTTTTGAAGACCTTTAAATACCATAATAATTTATTAATATTGATCAACAGTATCGTAGAATCGCTGAATCGTAGAATATTTTTGCGACAAAATATGTTGTTTTTAGAGGAAATTAGGCGACACCTATTTTTTCGATTTGAGGAAAACAATTTTCTGTGAAATAATAAGTATCGTTAGTTTAAAGTTTCTTTAAAAAAGAACCACCAATTCTTTCTTGAGTCCTCTATAACTTTTGACTCAATGCTAATGGAGATATTTAATTTTTTTCCATATTCTGGTCGATTTCGCTGAAATTATAAAGTTATTACCTATTTCCACAAAAATACCGGGTTTTCTTGCCATTTTCTTGTTAAATTTTTACTTTTATAAGAAAGATATCCTGTAAGTTTTATGCTGGTTAAACTATTTTTGAGGCCACGAGATTTTTTCTTTCGAAAAATGGAATTTGCGTATTTTTCTTACAAATAAAGGCAGACTTGACAAAATGTGAAGAAAAAAAGTTTGTTAATTTTATGCAGTTCTGCAATAAATAATGTTTGATGATACTTTGCATCGTTCGCGATAAAAATTCAATTTTTTAAAAAGAAAACGCGATGCCCACCAAAATAATTTGGTCTGCATAAAACTTACAGAATGTCTCAATTATGTAAGCAATATATTTTTTTAAATATTGAATAAAATAAAGACAGTGGAGGTTTTTCTTTACTTCGACTTTATCTTTCCTGCTAAATTTTTGAAAAATGGGAAGTTGATTTTATGATAAAACACATTTTCTTTTATTCAATATATTTTTTCAAATCGTGCCTAATGTAAAGAAAAAATTCGGTAAATTTTATACAGGCCATATAATTTTTGTGGCAACAAGAATTTTTTTCTTCGAAAAATTAAATTATTCAATGCTTCACGCGTACGATGCACAATGCCATAAAAGAGCAAGATGTATTTTTTTAGACCTTTTTTAAAAAAGCAAACTTTTTTCGTAGCATTTGGACGAGTCTGTCGTTAATTGTAAGAAAAATGCGAAAATTCCACTTTTCGACCGAAAAATTCTCGTGGCCACAAAAATGGTTTGGCTAGCATGAAACTCACAGGCTGTCTTCCTTATAGAAGTCAAAATTTAACAAGAAAATGGCGAATAAGTTGGTGTTTTTGTGAAAATACATTCTTTATATTTTCAAAAAAATCGACCAGAATCTGGAAATAAAATTTAAATATCCCAATCGGGCCAAAAGTTGTAGAGGGTTAATGAAATAATTGGTATTCGTTTTTTAAAATCACTTCAAAATTGAAATACTTATTATACTTCGCAGAAAATAATTTTTTCTGAAATTGATTATTTTCGCGAAATGTCGTTATTTATAAGCGGTTAAGTTTTTAATAGCAGCAATAGACCTAAATTACGTTCAAACTGTTAAAAAGCATGAAATTTGATGCGTATTCTTCGTAACCTAAATAAAGATTTAAACCTTTCAAAAGTTGAAATGTAACAAAAAAGTATTTTTTTAAATATTGAAAATAGTTTTCATTCTTTTTAATTTTTATGGAGCTGGGGGGGGGGGTATTTTCCGAATCCGGAATAAAGTACTAAAATGTTGATAAATGGCCATTTTTATGAAATATAAAAATAATGGTTTTTCTATAAAAGTATGCGATACGTAAAAAAGTCCACAAGTAAAATGTTTCCATTTCAGTAGTTTTACGAAAAGTCAATTTTCTATTTTTTATTTTCTGTACCGTTTCTAGAGTATTTCGAAAAATTATTTCTGTCAGTTATGAGAAATTGGAGGAGAACCCTTTGTTGGAACATTTCGCAAGACAACTTTTCTTTTTATCTTTTTTTCTGTATCGCTCATTTATCAAAAATATAATTTTCAAGAAAGCGATGGCTATTTTGTTAATTTTCAACTTTTTAATAAATTTTTCATTGATTTTGAAACAATGAGAAAACAAAAGCCCATTAGAAAGAAAAATTAAAAGTAAATTACCATCATTATTTTGAAGAATACCGAATTTAAAGACAAATAGTGCCCTTTTTACACAAAAAATGTTGAAAGCTTTTTGGCTCACAAAAATATGTACGCCGAGTTTCATTCTTTCTCAACCATTTGAGGCAAAATTGGAAAATGTTCATTATACTGCTGCTATTATATTGGCTTTATTTTTATGGCAAATGATAAAATTGGTCATGGAGACCGAAAAACTAATGAAAGTTTAATTATTTGAAATAAAAAATTAATTTTTTAATACTTCACTTTTATTAATCTTGTTGTAAATTTTCCTAAAATGTTAATTATTTTCACGCTAGGAAAACAATTCAAAGTTCGTTAGTTTTTTATCTTTCTCGCTATTCTTTAACCATTGAAAACAAAACTTACGAAAATTTAGAAAAGTCACTCTTCTACAGTCTTACTACTAATAGTTTTACTAGAATTGATATTAAAGTAATTTTGTAATGATTGCGTATACATTATGAATTTAATTTATGGTTTCTGGCAGACTTGTGAAAAGTGCTTATTAAGCTTAGAAATTAGAATGTTATTCCTATGGTACGCAAGGGTTTGAATCCTGAACTATCACGTCTGACCAAAAACGACATTTTCTACTTGAATTTATTAAAGTGGGGAATTCGATTCAACTCGCTCTGGAATTCAATGTTTAATTTTGTGATTGATTTTTCGCTTTTCAACTTTAATTCATTTTAGTTTTTTTAATTGGTGCTTCCACCAAAAATATATTATAACGACATTTTCGAATTCTTATCTCCATTAGTTAAGAATTTTTTATTTAGATTGACTTATAATAATTTCAGTTTTTCCAATATTGAGGCACTGTCCATATTCCATGGTCTATAATTTGTAAGGCCATAATTTCAAATTATTTAATTTTCTAAGTTCTAATATGAAAATTAATTATTGATCTATACATTTTTAATTGCTCAGTTCAGAAAGTATCAAGTTTAAAAGAATTCTTTAACTTTAAAAAGTTTTGAAGAAGATTTAATAGTTAAACGTTTATTTCTGGGATTGTAAGCGTTTATTGAAATAAAATTTAAAATTTGGTTTGCTTTCAGCTTCCTGGAATAACAGATTTCAAATTTTTTTCAACACAAATCAATGCACATTCCGATCACTTTCGGATTTAAATCGTTCCTACATTTAGTTTTGAATGAAAGCGTTTTGAATTTTTTTACTTTAAATAAGTTGTTACTAAATTCGTGACTACGTTTTAAATGCGAATGTTACTTCTAAATGTAAAGCAATATTTATTTCTCGCAGCTCAGTATTTTATTGTAAGATATTTTCAAATTTTTCCTGTTCCAAACTTGTATACGTCTCAAAAGTTCGCATTAATTTAATTATTCAAATAAAGGCACTATCATTTTCAAATTCTTTTCACGTTTAAATTTAAGTTACTTGAAAGTCAACCGGGATTCAAACTTAAAACGCTTTCGGAATGTCATTCCGAACTTTTGAATTTTCCCTTAAAATATGACTTGCAAGTTTAGTCACTTGAAAATTCAGTACGTTCACAAATTTTATTTGTGCTGCATTATCTCGATACTAATTGCCTTTCGCAAATTGCTGTTATTTAATTGAAAACTTCTTCACGAAGAATCTGCTTTTTTCCTTTGTAGGCTTTAAATTATTATTTTCTGCAGTCTCGTGTCTCATGTAAAACGAACATTTCAACTTATTTGTTATTTTTCCTCGATCTTCATGACAGTGCTAAATTTTAGAACTAAATGGTTGAAGTAAGTAATTAACAAATAAACAAACAAAAGCAGTAAGTTCATAACAGTAATAAAGAAATAACATTATGTAATAGTATATTTTATCGACAAGCTACATTCAGATTTGGACGATAAAAATTTTTCCGTTCTTGAATATACGATTTTAAGTATATTTCTTCGGAAACTTTGATAGAAGTTGGTCTAAATTACCATGAATTTTTCTTGTATAATGAATCGTTACCAATACCCTGAATGCAAATATGACGATAAAATTACAGTCCTTAGTAGAGTTCGATGAGTGAAAACAAGATTGGTATTCGTCTCTTAGAGAAGTATCCTCACTATTAAATAAAGGAGAAAATGTCATTCGCAAGAGCAGCCTTGCAATTTTACAAGGCATACAAAAAACTGATCATATAGAATCTCGATACTCTCTGTATGCCTTCAATATTGCACCACTATCGGCCATTCCCTTTTCACCCTTTTATGGAAAGTTTCATACATTCAAACACGTATTTCTCGAATTGGAGAGAATGAAATATTTTAAAGGATTGCCGATTTTATTCAAATGTTTTCACATGTATGAAAATAACAATAGAATTTCAATATGAATTTTAAAATAGACAATCTAATTAAAAAGAACCCCAGTGGGCACCAGGACATCCTAAAGACGTCATTAGAATGTACCTCTATGCCACGCGATTTTTTTATTTGTAAGTTTTTTTTAATTTTGCCAACTTAAGGAGTTTTGCGAAGAAAATTAAAAAAAAAAGTTCATAATTTATTCCATTTACTAAGAGGTTTTTAATATACATTCAAGGTAGTAATTTCAAACCAGAAATATTATTTTTCATAAAAAATGTTCAAAATGTGCAAAAATGTATCTTAACAATATTTTTGCAACTGATTTTATTCTTTACGTCGCTTCTTACAAATTTTTGGTAAATGGTTAAAGTTTAATAGATTATAGCTTATTTTTTCCGGAAAAAATCTCCACAACTCTACTGTTTCCAATTTTGAAAATAAACGTTTTTGGGGTTGAAGTTGTTAAGACAATTTTTTTAAAGAAATTATTTTTAAACAAATAACTATTTTTGAAAATTATTTACTTTTTTAAAAATTAGAAATGGTGGAGTTACAGGGAATGTTTTCCTCGATAAAATAAGCCATAATTGATTAAAATTCAACCTTTTTTCAAAATTTATAAAAAGCGACAGTAAAAAAAAATTACATTCCAAAAACTATTGTTTAAATGATTATTCTTTGCAAGTTTCAAACTTTTTTCATCAGAAATAATAGTTTTTCTTTAATTCATAAGACATGACTCATAATATTATTTTAATTCTAAAAATCATAGAAAACTTTTTTCTTCCACAGATCTGACTTTTGGCACTACTTGTGAACCACCGAGATATTTCAGGATATTCAATTTATATTAGATATGTGTTGGATATTTGCGGGATATTCTGACAAGGCCGACATTCATATATTCCTGGTGTACCCATACATATAATTATGTAAGGTATTTTTAAAAATATTGAATTAAAAAAGAGCCCATTTTTTCGGAAAATTTTTTATGCCAAATATTGAATAATGGAGCAGGAACTTTTTTACTTTTTAACTTTTTTCCGTATCTTGCCTATTTTCAATAAGAAATGAAATGTTGAATTTTCAGAAAAGCGGTCACCATTTTGTTAATTTTTAACTTCTAAATATTTTGTTTGTGACTTTTAAAGCAATAAGAAATCCTTCATCAGAATCAGAAGGAAACATTTAATTATTTTTTATCAATTCCCCGTTAATTATATTCAATTAAAAAAATAAGCATCTAAATAAGTTCATTTTTGAAAGTTTGCGCCTCTTGGTGTAAAATCCCTTTCTGAGCCGCCTTCTGATTTTGTTCCAAATTTTTATTTTCTGAATATAATACAAAAATACTTGTATGAACAAGTAAATAAAGTGAAAAAATCACACATTTTAGCACCATTCTTCTGTTATTCTTCAACAAGTTATTGAAATCAATGTTTTGATATTCATCCAAATTGCTACGACTCTAATTTGAAATAATACAATTTTTAGTACCTATAATAAAAAATAATTCAATTCTTGAAGCGGTGTATGAAATCTTCAACTTGGAACTCTTTCAAATAATACATCGTCGAATCTCGTATGCTTAATTTAAAATAGTCTATAATTTGTGAGGCCACAATTTGGAATTATTTAATTCTCTAAGTTCAAATATGAAAATTAATTATTGATCTATAAATTTTTAATTGCTCAATTCAGAAAGTTGCAAGTTTAAAAGGATTATTTAACTTTAAAAAGTGTTGAAGAAGTTTTAATAGTTAAACGTTTATTTCTGGGATTGTAAGCGTTTATTGAAATAAAATTTTAATTCTTCAATTTTCCACGTTTCCAATTTTTCGAAATGTATATTTTTGTAGTAATAACAAACATTTGAGTCAGAAGTAGTTAGGTTTCGTGTGTATAATAATTAGTTTTTATAACACATGCATGATTTCAGTCCTATTCTGTCCCTATGGAGTGAAAAGTAAGTTTTACTCCCTTGGGAGTAAAGAGTGACGTCAGAGGTTAGTAATGAGAATTATCAACCACATATGACCAACGAAATATCGCAATTTCAAATGAATTACAGAAAATTTCAGGAAGTTTTTTTGAAATTTTTGAATACTCTGAATTTCTGTAAATTTTCGTAATTTTCAAAAATTTCCTAAATTCATATTGAAATAAAAATAAAGCTTCCAACATTGCCTCATTTGAGCAGGAATCATGCCTGTGTTAAAAAAAGGTCTGAAATCATGCGTTTGTTTTCGAAAATATCGTATGCACTAAGGGGGAGAGTAGTTTTTACGACTTTCGAAATTTTTAAATACCAAGTTCTAGTGTTTCATTTTAAAAATTTATAATTTTGAGTGCCTCAAATTTAAAATTATTCATTTTTGAACGCTAGAATTTAAACTTTTCAGTTTTGAAGAATTTTAATCGAAAATAAAAAATAAAAAATTTTAATATTTTGGAAAGCTTTTATTGTCAAATTATGAACAATATTAAAGGCTACCACTTTCGTATTGTACAACCCTATACTTCAAGTTAAAACTGAAAATTGTTCAATTGTTATGCCTTTCATGTAAATAGTGTACAATTTGAAATGCTTTCCATTGAGGGATTGTCAAATTTTTAATTTAACATATTCAGTTTTTAGGGGTTTCAAACTTGAAATTGTACAATATTGAATGCTTAGATTTCAAAGGTTCAATATAGAATGTTCTGATATTTAGTTTAAAAAGTTTAGAATTAAGAAATATATGTTCTATTTAAAATTTTTAAATTTCCATTTCAGTTTAAAATGTAAATTTTCATTAAGGGTCTGTACTTAAATTACGTAATGGATTATTGGTACTGTCCAGACCCCACCCCATGTTTAAATGCTCTCAAAACAGGGGTAATTGGGCGATTTTCCACGAAAACAGGGAAATAAGATTTTCAGTCAAAATGCATGGTATTTTCGACCAAATTTTCAATCAAAAAAGATTTTCTACCTAAAGAAATCAATTTTCAACTCAAAAAGATGTATTTTCGAACGAAGTGTCTCGTCGTCCCGAAATTTGGAATGACTAATCCAATATTTTCCATAAGCTTCGCTATTCGTCCCGATTTTTCGGGACGACTAGTCCATCTCCTGTTCCAACTCCCCCAATTTTTCGTGACGACTAGACACAACAAATGGTAAAAAAAAAATTAAAATGCAATCAATAATAGTTGAATTTTCTAGTCAAAAATATGAATTTTCAGCAGAAAAGTTAATTTACAACCAGTAAGTTGAATTTTCAACTAAAATCATGAATCTTCAACCAATATAAGGAATTTTTTTACAAAGTAGTTCGACTTTCAACCAAGTAGTTGGTTTTTCAACCAAGAAAGATAAACTTTCAATAAAACATGTCATAGGTGTTATTTCAACCAAAAATATTTTTATTAAAAATCAAAATCAGTTCAATTTAAACAAAAAATACGAATTTTCGACAAAATAGTTGAATACCCAACCAAAACAGAATAATTTTCCACTCAACACTTGAACTTTCAACCAAAAAGGATAAATTATCAACGTGGAAGATCAATTTTATTCCAAAAAGACGAATTTTTATCAAAATACATGCATTTTCAACTAGGAAAGATCAATTTTCAATTAAAAATATGAATTCACAACCAAAAATGTGATTGTTACATTTTTAGTTAAACAAATTAATTCGCAACCAAAAACAAATTTTCAACAAAATGATTAAATTTACAACCAAAGAGATAAATTTTGAACTATAATTATGAATCTTCAAAAAAAAAAAAAAATGAATTTTTAATAAAGTAGTTCAACTTTTAACCGCAAGTAATTGAATTTTTTTACCAAAAAAGATGAATTCTCAACAAAAAATGTATTAGTTGATATTTCAACATAAAAGGCAAATTTTTAAATGAAAAGTTCAATCCTCAACCAAAACAGATCAATTTTCTACTAAGCAGTTGCATTCTTAACAACAAAAATTAATTTCTACCAAAATAGTTGGATTTTCAACAAAACTGTTGAATTCTTTGACAAAGAAAGATGCCGTTTTAACAAAATAGTTGAATTTTTAACAACTACATTTTCAACCAAAAAGTAGTTCTATTAATCCAGTTCGCATCTAAACGAAGAAAAAAACAAGAAAAGGGAGAAGTTTCTTGAACATGGAAAAAAATATGAATTCCCGAAAAAAGGGGGGAGAAGGAGAATAGGGTAAAGAGTGTGAAGTCTGAAGTACGACCCCTTAAAGAAAAAAATGTTTTGATTGTAGTATGCCACACCGCAATGGAAACTGCATCACCGAAGTGAGTTCTGTCAGAAGTCTATCATCAGATGATATCTCGTCAACGAAAGGAAAACGAAAAAAATCGTTTTGGGCACGGGCTACAGATCCGGCCCATCGCCGGGGTCAAAGAATTCAGTTGCTTCAGATGCTCGTTCTACCCTTCATTCCCATTCTGGCCCTTATCGTTCAAACAGCCAACACACTTCACGATATTCTCATTTATCGCCAAGAAGTTTCTGACATCGAAACCCAGGTGAGATAAGACCATTAATTCTAATAAGGTTCTATATAAACTTTTCTCCAATTCAACTTTACCACATACTTTATTCAATGTTTTCCCCATCTGCTCCATGAAAGAAATCAGTTTTCTTACAAAATTCAGCCGTTATGTCACAAGAAAGTTATGGAAGTCTTTGATGCTATTCTGAACAAATTGAGTACCGTAGGACGCTAAGAGGGACATAATATGGTTTTAGATTTTTATCAGCAAATTACACGAAATAATTATAGTTAGATGTTAATGCTTTAAATACATAAATGCAGAGCCTTGTTTTCTGCATTTTGTGAAGCTAAAACATTTAATTCAGCTATAAGTAACTAGTTATTGTAATCCAAAGTATGTGGCCGTATTTACTTCTCAGGGTGGGGCAAAGGCGTCCACTTTCAATAAAAAAGCAAAAACCGCTAGTCTGTAATACTGAATGGCAAAATATCATAAATTAAAAGTTTCTATGGTTATTTTGAAGTGAATTAAACTAATAATATAAGTGAAAAATAAAAAATACGTACTTAATTTTAGTAAAAGCATAACCTAATGTGTTGTTTCACGTCATAACCTTATAAGTAAGAAACTTATGTTTGCCAGTGTAGAAAAATTTTGTGGCGCTGTCCTGTTTCTGCCTAGTCCGCCTTGATTCGACACTGGCGCGCCACAGGCAGACTGTCCAGTGGCTAGACTGGGATGTAACGCTCGGATCGACTAGTTTCTAGACAGATCGGCTATTTTGATCAAAAATAATTAATTATTATATAATAGAATTATTTTTATGCCATAAAAGTCCAATATATAGATTTTGCAGTTCATTAAAAATATAAAAAAAGTTTTTGTGCAGAAAAAAATGAAGAAATGAGTTTCCGCAAATCTCTTGTACATAAACCGGGTGTCAAACTTCTGATGTAATTTCCTCTTACATTGTTGTAACATTGTTCTGTCGCCTTAACGCCTCGGCCATCTAAAAGTTAAATCTTTTTTTTCATTACATGTTCATTTTAATTACATTCTAATATTTATTTCAATAAAACATGAATGATTTTCTAATCAGTAAATTTGCTTGATGTGTGTATAAATCATTGAAAAAAATAAAGCTTGTATGATTTTACTTGCGATTAGGTTACGAAATAATCATGTTTTATTATTTCAAATAATTAATACGTTAGGCTTAATTATCATTCACGCAATCAATAAATAATTAAAATAAATTTATAAAACATTTATAATAATATTTGATTTTCTGGAATATCATCAATATTATAAATGGCATTATACATATTAAAATTATTATAAATTCAATATAAATTTATTATCACTTCACTATGTAATTCAATTGAAGGATAATGTTTTTAAACATTCTTAAAAAAAATCTTTCTTAAGAAAGTTCTTGCATTAATATTTCGATCACATTTAACAATTATTGTTTACTACCTTAAATACGTAATAGTTTACAGTTAATTATTGCTTGAGCGTTTTTGCAATTTTCTATTGTAATTTCCGGAATCTTTTATTCAAAAATGATTATTTTCTGAATTTACCTCTGTAATTTTTGCTTAAGTCCAAACCGTGATTCTATCTAGAAACTAGCTAAAATCTGGACAATCTTTCTATATTCAAATTCGTAACGAACTCCTAGATAGCGCCAAGACTGGGACTAGACAGCAGAAAGGTTTGAATCAAGCAAGTAGCGAAACTAGACAGCGCCAGTGCAGTGCCAGTCTAGTATTAAGTGAACAGAGAGGCTTGAGAAAAACTGTACTGGCTTTAGCATGATTCAAGACTGCCACGAAATTTTTCCACACGGGTGGACTTCGAGAATGGAATTCCGAAACTTCTCAACCGATTATTTAAAGCAACATTGGGTATAAAATGTCTGACCATGTCCGACTTTCCTCTACTATTAATTATATAAGAAAAAATTGTAAATAAAGTTTCGGAAGCGTTTTTTATTTAACTTAACAAAATACAGAAAATGACAACCGTATATAAATACTATTTTTATCAAAACTTCCTAACGGAACTGAACCAATCAGTTTCTAAAAGAAAATTTGACACCGGTTTCCCTAGCGTGTTCCGGTTAGTCCCGGCTTGCGGCATCTATAGCTATACTGCAGTATACTACACTTATTTTTGAAAAACTGGCTGAATTGTTAACTTCATGAATGATACAGTATTATTGAATAAGGTTTGAAGAATCATACCTACTTTTTGAAGAAAAAAGAAAATAATAAAAAATTATGGCAAAAAGCAAGTGGATTGGTTTCACATAAATCAATCTGATCGATAGGCAAAGAATGGTAATATAACGAGAACTGAACAAATACACCACACCCCCCTGAGCTCTATTCGTATCACTACCGGTGAAGACTTTAATTAGAGGTAAGTTTCCACAAGGACGTAGAATCGAATGAAATGTGCGAACTGCAGAGTAATTGAGCGATTCCAATAAAAGCCCAAGCTCGATCATAATTAGCGTAGATGCATACGAAACCTATTTGAACTTGTGAAAGTATTCTTAGTGCTGTATAAAAACAATTTCTAGTGAAACCAGACATGATTTTTTTCAATTGCTTCATCATAGAGAGAGGTTTGTAATGATCTAAATTTTTAAATATAATTTTTGGACATATTTAAATATAATTCGACCTCTGGAGTTCGAAAAAACAATTTTTTTAAATGTCTGCCTGTGTGTGTGTGTGTACATGTATGTAACTTTTTCTGTTCACCATATATTGAAAAGTAAAAGAGCTATGCTCATGAAATTTGGATGAATTGTAGCTCCGACTGATATCTAGGTCTGATCGGCTTTTGAGCTAGATCGGCCATTTAGAAGTAGTTTTCTATGCGTTGAGAGATTAAAAAAAAAATATTTTGTTTATCAGAGAACAACTTTTTTCGTAATCAAAATACCGAAATACGATATCCAGTTTATTTGTTTACGACCGTGAGACCCATCTATAGACCTATTGTTGAACCTTTTATGACTCACCAGTACCGATTTATGAAGTTTCAAAGAAACTTATGTATTCTGTGCAAATGGGAAAAACTTTGTTAACTACAGTACTGTATCTTGCATGTTGATTCGCGTTTTCGAGGCACGTCAAATGACCTGTTGATGAATTTTCTATGACCTCTTATGATCTAGCAATACCGATTCATAAATTTAAAAGAATATATATTGCTCATCTTGTTGAGACGAATACAAGTTTTTCATTATTGAGAATACAAAAATAATGTATATTATATATTTGTTCGCGTCTTCGAGACGCATCGATTGCAATGAAAATTATTCAATTGTTGAGGGTTATAATTTTGTAATTATCTCATTTATAAATTTTTTAAATACCAAATATTGACAGGTTTTCATTTTAAAATTGCATAATTTTGAATGACTTTAGTTTAAACAATAAAGTTTGAATCTTCCAAAATCAATTGAAAAATTATTTAATTTTACGCGCTTCTAGTTTTAAATTATCCAATTATTCATAAAGTATCAAACTGAGAACGCTCCTGATTTAAAA
>CAKNXH010071412.1:0-17753 GCA_932178445.1 Andricus quercusramuli | reverse complement strand
GCGTGGGTAAAAGTTGAACTATTCTGTTGAATTTGTTTTTAATGAAGCTTTACCTCTTTGGTTAAAAATTTAACTATTTTGTTGAAAATTAATTTTTTTGCTGAAAATTCCTATTTTACTGGAAATGTTGAAAATGTTGAAATTGAAATGTTTCTACAGAAAATTCGTCTTTTGGCTTTCAGGATCAACAATTCAGGTGAACTTTTTTTTCTTTCATCACTGAGAAATCTTTTTATTTGTTGAAAATTCGTCTTTTTCATTTTGAAATTAATTTTTTTTTCAATTACATTTCATCCTTCTAGGTTGAGCTATCAACTATTAAACTTTTTTGTTACGAATTTTCTTTTAAGGTTGAAAATTGAACTATTTCTTTGAAAATTCAATTGCTTTGTAGAGAATTTAATTGTTTTTTAGAAAATTTAAGTATTTTCTTGAAAAGTCATCTCTTATCGTAGAAAAGTCACTTTTTTTGTTTCAAAGAAATAAATTTCAAAATTTTTGATTGGTATATGTATGTTAATGGGATTTGAATGTTAATGGTTAAAGAAAAAAAATTGGTTGAAGAAAAATCATAGAATTTTGAAAATGAAGTTTTCTCCCTGCACAGCACGCATTATCTTAAATACAACTAATTTCCACTAGTTCCAAGTCCCATATCTTATTATTTCTGGAAACCATAAATTACGTACAGCAATAGGGGGGTAGAAGCATTTTGTTACGATTCGTTACATGGGGAGGGGGGGGGGCGAAGAGGTTTGATTATCCGTTGCGTAATTTACGTACAGCCCCTTTCCTAAAACGCATTTTCTCCTTTGCCTGCTTAGTCAAGCTTTGTTTATAAAATACCGGTGCGGACCGATATGAGTTCTCTGAAAGAACACATTGTGTGGCATTATATTACGCATCTACATTTAGAATTAGGCTAATTATATTTCCTGAAGAAGATTAATAAATTCTATCACTTATATTCAGAAAACAATAACAAAAGAGAGAGAGAGAGAGAGAGAGAGAGAAGGAGAGAGATGGAGATGGAGAAGAAGAGAGATGGAGAAGGAGAGAGATGGAGAAGGAAAGAGAGATGGAGAAGGAGAGAGAGAGAGATGGGCAAAGAGAGAGACTGAAGGGCTCCTTTCTGTGGGTGAAGAAAAGCGAGCCTCTGGTCTGTGCCATAAGACACAACCTGTGTGTCACAAGCCTGCGTTACACTATGCAGTCGTGGTTTCATTCGAAGCAGGCGCGACTCCCCGTATCGAGGTCTAAGATGTTTACACATCAAAATTTCAGGCGATTTAAAAAGATTACAATGAATTCAGAGAGTATAAAAGAATTCCAGTCAATTCAGATTAATTGAAAGTGCATTATCAAAAGAATTTAAGGTTAAATCTAGAGTTAAGTCTAATCATGAGTTAAAATTTAATAAATTAAAAAATATTCCAAAAACTTTCAGGGTGGTTCACTCCTCGGGAAATTCTCTAATTTATGAATCTTTAATCCGAAATTATTAAATTTTGAACGATTAACAGAGTCTCAAAGTTTTAAAAAGTTGTAAATTTAACATTAAAAAAAAAGAGTGCTCTAAATCCTAAAGACAAAACAATTAAAGTCTTACCAATTCCCTGTACTTGTGAATTTTCGGGCGGAAGGAAGGAATCTTTAGTTGTACTTTGCCAATTTTTTGTGTTACAACTATTCAGATTTAAAGGACTCGCTCTCTGAAATTCACACTTTTCCTCCGCTATCCCTCCCGAGGATTCAGTATCCATATTCTTTTCCATTAATGATCTTTTTTCCTGAAACTTATTTATTTTCCTGAAACTTATTTCTATAAAAAAATAAAAAATTATCGTTTTTCATTGGAAGCGAAGAGTGATGAGATCTGATTAAACTGATTTAACCAATTTATTTTAATTCTTATTACAAAAAGTCAAACATGTAAAAGAACTATGGCACGATAGTTTTAAAATTGTAAAATATGCGCTGTGGATTAAAGATAGGATTTGCGCGAATCGACTTACATATAAATGGTAAATTACAAAAAAGCAAAAGGGTAGTAGGCAGATACTGAATAGGAGCAATGTAATGACTAACAGATTGACGGAACAGTTTTCTCCATGGAAACCAAACAGAAACGACTTACAAATACTTGCTTAACTATTAGTTTGAACGCAAGATGTAAGATATTCTTAATATCTTTATTTGACTTGAACTACGTCAGATGCATTTGGTAAATTTTAATCTTTCTTACTTGCATTCTTTTTTATTGCCGACTACAATTATAATCACATTTAAATTAAACTCCAACCATGGAATTTGGCTTCCATTTAGCTTATTGCAAAAACTCACTAGTAGTACAGAGTAGTACATACATAAAGGAAACAAAAATATCAAGGAAGAAAAAAACAATGAAGTTACCAAATGCACTTGTAAAATACTACAATAATCCACCTCTTTCAACTCGACGATTAACTGCACGAAGGTCACTTTCGAATCACGAAAAAGCAAAATTTTCTCTTTTGCACTGAAGAGTGCAACGAGTTTTGCATTCACCAGTCATTTGCAAGATTAGAAAATGACCTCTGCACCGATTCAAATGTTCGGTGCTGAAACATCTGGTTAGGAATTTTCAGAGTAAACAACGAGGAACTATACGGCAAAAGCCCAAAACGTGAATTTCAATCATTGCAATGTATACCTACTGAAACATTTACCACTAGGTACAATACACATAATCAAAATACGCTTTCCAAATTTTGGTACATTCGTTTCTTTTTTCTCAAAAAGTGACAAGAGACTTGTCCAATTATTCTACATATTTCATATGACTTAGCGAATTTCCAGAGTGATGATCTGAACAAGCGCGAGATACTATTTTTTTCAGGCTTTTTCCCGTGTATAAAACAAAGGTTCGTTAGTGTATTCGACAGATAGCAACGAGAGGTAGTTTGTCCAAAAATTGGAAATAGCAATCAACTAATTTTAAATTGCATAACATTTCAGTGTCTACCAGACGAATGATGTTAAATTCCCGGCCAATGCTTCATTTTCCCTGTCTAGTAATAATACTTTTTATGTTGAAATTTCCATGTCCTAACTTAGAATTTTAATTATTTTGGAAAATTCCCTGTTCCAAATCAGAATCATAATTCATTTTGAAATTTTCTCGTTCCCGGTTTTCCGATCAGGTAGACACTCTGTATTTATATTTTGAGACTCGCTTCGACCAAAGTTCTATTCGTTTATATATTTCTCTTTCTCGCATAGATATTCATATTAAATTTATAGATAAATATTTATGACTCAATCATTCACAATTACAAATATGCGTTTATAAATACGGCCATGTTTCTAGGTACTAAAATGTAGTGGGGGAAAAATGTACTTCGTCCCTATCATCCTACTATATAATGTTGCTCTCCAGGAAATCGTTTATGTCGCTACTTTCATCAGCTTCAAATGCATTACTTGCTTCAGTATTTTCAAGGGAATTGATGATATCGCAATTGCTGCTAGTTGGCTCTTCTTTAATCGCTTCTTCCTTCAAATCGTGACTTTGGTTAGCGTTTGAATCCTGCGTTACAGCATTTTCCTCTTTTGTCTCTTGTCCTTGATTTAGTTCATTCAGTTCGTTTATCGATTTCGGCGTGAATTTAAAAACTGGCTTCGGCAAAAATCCTTTCTTCTCCTTCTTGACCGGCTTCGGGTCATCCCTCTCGTACATGAAAGTCTTTCGCTTTCGTTTCACAGGCGTGCATACCTTTTTGTAGAGAATCTTCATTTCTTTTATTTGACTTGTCGGTATCGTCCAGTCCATTTCCTGAGCGTCAACGTCGGAATTTCGCGTCGGGTCTAGTTCGGTTTTGTATTCTGGGATTTCTTGACCAAGAGTTTTCATCACGCTCGTCATGATGTCGTCGATTTTTCCGTTGATGATCAAATCAGCTTTTTTGTCCTAGTAATAGAAAGATAATGTATTAAATATCTAGATTTTCCTTGGGACTTTTTATCAGAAAGAGAAAAAATATGTACGTGTTTTGTTGGTTGAAGATTGCAAATAACAAGGCGGCCACCGTACTTTTTAGTATACAGTGGTAAATTTCCACTGGGAATAATTTGCAGCGTCGATCCCAAACATATGCTCAAATCAGCAACACTGCAAGGAAAATTAATATTGATACTCATGACCAAATTTGTCAATTTACTTAAATTTCATCAGGAAAATTGAATTTAACCTGGAGTGAAGGTCGGAGAGGGCAAGATCGTCGTTGGGTAAATTATGTTCCCAATCGAGAATCGTGTCGTGCATTTTACCACGACAAGGACGACCTCCAATTTGTCCTGATCTGCAGACAGTTTCCAGACACTTTTTACCAACGCTTTTTGTTGAACAGTTGCGGATGAATTGTCTGCAATAGAAAAAATATTAGAATGTCAAAAAAAAAAAAATGAATTTTTAGTGTTATATTTTTATTTTTTTATTTTCATAACAAACCTTCCACATTTGTCGCATTGCTCAACAAACATGTTTCCGTGCAATTCTGCAATGTGAAGTCTGCCAACACCAGATTTCAGATGTAAGCCGTCGATATTCTGGCTTACTATGTACTTTACTTTATCTGAGGAAGAAAAGAATTCGAGTTTAGAGTAATGAATGTTTCATTTCGATAATATCAGGGATTGGCTTGTTCGACTTTTTCTGTTTTTCTCAGAAGTTCGATATACATAGTTTCAATTTTAATCACAATGGGACTTTTGAAATTGAAATTGAAAACCAGAAAAAATTGTACGATTTTAATTAAGAATATTGAAAATTGAATAGCTTCTCCTTAGAGCTTTATACTTCGAAATTTTTTTATTAATAGCGTTGGAAATTGAAAATTTTCTAATTTCGCCAATCTATATTCAAAAATTTTCTTAAGTCATATTCTTTGGTCGAAAATTTAACATTGTTGATGAACATTCGCTTTTTTGGATTCAAAAGTCCTCTTTTGTGGTTTGGTTAGAATTTTTTTTTAATTGAACTATTTGGTTAAAAATGTATCTTTCTTGGTTGAAAACGATCTTCTTATTGAAAATTCAACTTTTGAGGCTGACAATTTAACTATTCTTTAAAAAATTGGTCTTTTTGGCTTGAAAATTCAACTATTTGGTTGAAAATGTAAATGTTTTTGTTTGATCTTCTTTATTTGTAAATTCAATTATTTTATTCAAAAGTTATCTTTTTTGGTAAAAAATTTAACTGTTTTGTTACAAATTTATTTTAATAGAAAATTCGTCCTTACGGATTGAATATTCACCTTTCTTGGTTGAAAATGAATTTTTTTTTGAAAATTCAATGGCATTCCAAAAAATCCGTCTTTTCGCTTGAAAATTATTATTTTTTCAAGTTCATCTATTTAATTTAAAATTCATCTTTCTTAGTTGAAATAATCTTTGATGTTGAAAATTCAACTTTTCAGGCTGATAATTCAACTGTCTTTTGAAAATTCGTGTTTTTGACTTGAAAATTCCACTATTTGTTTGAAGTTTAATCTTTTTTGTTTAAAAATTCGACCATTTGGTTGAAAATTCAACTATTTGGCTAAAACTTCGATCACTTTGTTAAAAATTCATCTCCTTTATTTGAAAGTTCTCAACTGTTTGGCTGTAAATTCAACTGTTTTGTCTGGAATTTTCTTTTTTTGAAATACAACCATTTGATTGAAAATTAATCTTTTAGGATTGAGAGTCAACTGTTTTCTAAACCATTCGACTTTTTACTTGAAAACTCAACTCTTTTGTTAAAAATTCGTTTTTGGGTTAAAAATTATATCTTTTTTTAATTTAACAACCTCATTCAAAATTAATCTTTCGGGTTTAAAAGTCAAATGTTTTCTGAATCATTCGAGTTTTTAATGTGAAAACTCAACTCTTTTGTTAAAAATTCGTCTTTGGGTTGAAAATGTAATATATTTGGACTTGAAATCTTAGAAATTTAAAGCGATTAATATTGAATTTAATATGGTACCTATATATTACTTTTATTTAGAAGAATTTATTCTTCTATTCGTGAAAAATCGCCCAATTTCCCTTGTTTCGAGAGCATTCAAATTATACAGTCTCAAATTTAAAGCCTTAATTATTGAGTATTTTCAAGTTGAAACTGTTCAAAATTAATATTCCTGAAGTTCAAAATTAATTTAAATTATAAAATTATCTAATTTGAAAAAAAAAAACAAGTTGGCAAGTTTAATAGTACAGAAAGAAATATTTTAAACCCAGATTCAGAATCCTTCCAGCTGAATGACTATTGTTAAAAAATGGTTTTAACTTCAAAGTTTATTTTGATTCTGCAAGGAATATTTCAAAACCAATGAGAATTCTGTACTCTATATTCCTAAATAGATAACATTATTTCAGTCATTCAGTGTTTGATACTATTTTTTGAAAATTATCCTTATAAATTTGATGCGACTTTTCTCGAAATTCCTTGCGACTTTCTTTGCAATTTTATGCGCTTTTAAGCATTCAAGTTGATCCGAGCCCTTTAATATAATTTGCGAACAAGAATATTTACACTTACTTGTGTCGATTAATTTTTTTATTGCCATGTGACTTTTTGTTGGAATCGCATCATCAAATGCGACACTCATAGTGGGTTTTTCGCCTTTTTTCTCCAGTGTCCATACCCCGTTTGGACCCCTGAAACAAATTAAAAAAATAGATCAGAGTTACAATTTTGATTAAAAATTAAAATTTTAACAACTTCAAATATGAAATGCTGAATTTCTGTATAAAATATTCATATTTATAAAAAGAACACACAATTATTCACCCTCGTTTTTCTTTCTCTCAAAGGAAAATAATCGATTTTGATTTGTTTATATTTGGATCATTTAAATTTGTACTTGTCCGAAACTAAAGAAAACACCTTTTCCGAGAACTTCCGTAAGAGAAACAAACTTTAAACTCGTAAAACGAGCTCAGAAGAAAAAATTTTGAAATTTTTTTTTGCACCTAAAATCAGGGATTCCAGCAGCTGTGCTAATACCAGCTCCTGTGTGAACGACAACATGCCGAGCAGCTTTAATCCAATCGGCAAGAAGATCACACTTAAGTCGAAGGGTTTCCTGTGTGTCGTATTTCTGCAAAAATGAGGACTCCTGATTAATGACATTCAAAAAGAAAGTTTGCCGATTTTTTTCCTAAAAATTAGATTTGTGTCTGCTAAGGTTAATTGTACCTCCTCTAAGCCTAATACGCCTTTGTCCTCGTAGGGCGACAAGCCATCCGCGTAAGTACATGACATTTCACTCAAGTTTTACCCGAGTTTTCCCCAGGGCGCGATATCAGCACTATTATTTGAATTCACTTTATGCCAGATATGTTACTTTTATTATTTTTCAAATTATGATATCGAATTAACAACCGCAAGCGACAGGAAGTCCTTCTTCTTTGGGCAAAACAAACCGCAAGAACTTGCCGAAAACCGGGAATTCGAAACACGAGCGCGTAAACAATCAAAAGATAAACACTTGTAGTTTGTTTTTTATTAATTTCTTTCCTTCCGAGGGAGATTAACGAGCCAACAGCGGCTTTAGCGTTGTTAGCCTCTACGCACGCGTTTCGGAGCGGCTTCGTTACTGCTTTCGGAGCTCGTAAAATTGACAATTACGACCAGAATCACCTGACGGGAATCAATGTAAACAACTCGAGGGTTAACTGACCCTTTAAAGGACCCCAAATAAGTGCTTTTTTTCGTTTTATTTGCCTCTGTAATAAATTAAGGACTTTGAAAACAACTTTGTTAGGTTATGTTCTTTGATTAAAATTTAATTTAAGAGGTTTAAGGGGTTTTAATCATTTTTTGTTCACAACCTGCGGGCATTTCGGTATGTCAATTGAGGTTAAGGTGTGTTACACTTTGAACTGTAGGGTGATTTTCTGTCCTTCTATCTTTGGCGTCGGTGCAAGAGAAAACAAAAAAAATCGTCGAAGTGTCATTTTTTGTAGGTTATGAGTCCAATAATATTTTTATTGTAATAATAACACCGCAATAATATTCGACAGGTAGGTAAACAATTAGGCGATAATTTTATATTTGTTGAGGTTTTCAGAACTGAATTGAATGGTGATTGTAAGGCTCTTAATTACTGAGGTGATTCAAATAAGGTGTGTGTCGAAATTATTATTTCATGCGTGTTTGCATTTGCATAGCTATTTTTTGGGCATATCATTAAATGGAAATTTTGGGCTTTTGTAAACATTTGGTTTTTAGTAATTTAAATAATAAATTGGTGTGATTATTAATTAATTACCGTAAACTTCTGATATAGAATATATAAGGAGGGATTAATGTCAAAATAATTACATAAAAACAATTCATATTTTTGCAATAGTTTAAAAATATTTGTAATATTTTTACACATTTATTTTTTCCTCGGATTTTTCATGTCTTTTATAATTATATTATTTAATATATCTTAATTAGGGTGGTTATTATGCTTGGAAATCCGACAAAAATGATAGACGTACAATTTATTTTTATGCACAAGAATCTGTTTCATTTTGGAAGTTTGAAATTAAAATTTGTAATGTTGATGTCTTATAATTAAATTGTTTAATACTTTTAACTATCCTTTTTGGTGTTAAGAATTACTCATTTCAAATAAAAAGGGTTTAAAATCTGTGAGTTTCAATTTAAAAGCCTTGAAAATTTTTTAATTACGAACGTTTATAAAATATTTCGATTTGGAATACTGCATTTTTCTCTCCTATCGAAAATCTGAAAATTGTATCTTTTAAAATAACAAATGATCACAGAGGAATAATTTAAGTTAATTGTATTTGAGATTTAAAGCACAAATTCTCCCGACTAGCGTAATTTAATGTGACAATCTTTAGAAAGAAAAGGTTCATGCATTTCCAGTATACTTGAATTAAAATTAGTAATTGATCTGATTAGGAATTTCAGACACGATGACTGTCGATGGAGCATCCGGTAGCGATCAAGTGATTTTCGTAACTGGAAGTTACGATCACACAATTAAAATCTGGCAAGCTCATACTGGAATGTGTCAGCGAACTGTCCAACACACTGAATCAGTATCCTTATCAAACACTTTATTTTAAACTTAAAAAAAAAGAATATAATTGCACAACAATATATTCCTTGCAAAATTACCCTTGGAGGAGCAAAAGAATTAAATTTTTTAGATTTTAGTTTAGGTGGCGTCTATTAATTAAGTAAGAATGATTTTTACATTATAAACGCTCGCTCCCTCTATTGTAAGGATTCGCAAGATTTCTGTGACCCTCCCCCCCCCCCCCCCTTCTTACGTAAGATTTTTTTATTTTTCATTCAATATCTCAACAATATACCATCTATTTTCACTGTAAACAAGATTTTAACAGATTCAGAGGGATTTTAGGGTATTTTAAAGGACCACAAATTATGTCAAACAGTTACAAAGTTTTTAGGGAATTTAACGATATTTTAAGGCTTTTTAGAGATTTTATGAGATTTCAAGGTATTTTACGAGTTCAATCAGCTTCAAGAGATTTAACGATGTTTCAAGAGATACCGAAGGATTTCGATGAGTTCTTGAGGGGTTTCCAAGAATTAAGAAAGATTTTCGCGGATTAAAAATGAGTTAAGGGTTTTCAGGTAATCTTGGAAGATTTGAAGAGATTTCGAGATATTTCAAAGGAAGTCACGGCATTTTGAAAGGATTTAAAGAGATACCGAAGTATTTTAACGAATTTTAAAGGGTATCAGGGGATTTTAATGTGATTTCGAAGATCTAAAGGGATTTCAAAAGATTTGCAAACATTTCAAGGGGGTTTGAGAAATTTTAACGAATTCTAAGAGATTTAAAGGGGTTTCGATAAATTCACGAGAAGTCAAAAGATTTTAGTAGTTTGCAACATATTTAAAAGTATGTCCATGGATTTTAGAGGATTTAAACAGATTTAACGGTATTTCAGAGGATTACTGAATATTATACAGGATTTTAAGGGATTTGAGTAATTTCAGTAGCTTTAACAAAAGATTTCGGAAGATTTCACGGATTTTGAAGATTTCAATTATTGTTAAAGCGATTTCAGAGATTTCAAGGGATTTTAAAGGATTTTACAGGATTTTACGTGATTTTTTTTACATTTAAAAGATTTTAAATGATTTCAAGGATTTCAAAAGATATATACATGGAATTCAAAGGATTTGAAGGAATTTCAATATGATTTAAAAAATTTTTAGGGGCTTACAATATTTTCAAAAGAATTCTTGGAATTTCAAAGGATTGCAAAGATTTTCAGGGATTCCACGAGACATCATGAAAAACATAATTAATGGTTAATTCAATAGAAAAGAATTAAAAGAATTATATAATGTGCTTAGTTAAATTTTTGTTTAAATTAAAATTTCTAAATTCTTTACACACAATCATGTCAACGGCCAAACAGGTTACAATTAACATATTTTAACAAAATAATTAGAAAGAGGAATCTTACGTAAGAAATGTTTCGGCCCCCCCCCCCCACGCACACACAAAGCCTTACTTAATTAATGGATGTTCTCTTAATAATCCGATAAAGAGATTTTAAGTATCTAATGAGTTTTATTTTCATACTGACAAATAACGACTTCTTATAGTTTCTAGATTTTATAAAAAATAAAAAGTAATTTAAATTTGCTTTTTTAATTCTTCTTTATAGTCTATTTTCCTTATCAGTACAAATTACAGCAAGTAAATGCTTTAGACATTACTCCTGACAAATATGTAATCGCAGCAGCTGGTTATCAACACATTCGAATGTATGATTTAGCATCTAATAACCCCAATCCAGTTATCAATTATGATGGTATCACAAAAAACGTCACAGGATTAGGTTTCCAGGTCTAGTATATTTTCTATAAATTTCTGTTTAAATATTAATAACTCTGTAGCAAAAAACTTCATTATTTAGTAATACAAATTAAGCAATTTACGGTCAATTATATTCAACAGGAGGAGGGAAAGTGGATGTACACAGGAGGAGAAGATTGTTCCGCTAGAATTTGGGACCTAAGGTATACATGAATAAGTTTTGTTTAATGCGTTTTATGTAATCGTACAAATATTAATGTTGTGAGAAAATTAAATTTCCACTGCATCTACTATTTTTTATGATTCAGAACTAGTAGTTTCCAATGTCAGAGGATATTTCAAGTATCAGCACCCGTAAATTGCGTTAGCTTACATCCGAATCAAGCAGAATTAATTGTCGGTGACCAAAGTGGACTTATACATTTATGGGATTTGCGATCCGATCACAACGAGCAATTGGTAATTACATTGCAATAAAATATCTTCATGTATTTCGAAATTTCCGAGGGGTTGATCACTCTTAAAATTTTTGAAATCTTAAAATCTAGTGCACATTCAAGAGTGGAGTATTCAACCACTTGTAAATTTAGATACAATTTCGAATGTTGCACCTGGTATTTTAAAACGATCCTCACACAGATTCCTGAAGCAGAAGCTTCTATACAAGATATCGCTATAGATCCGGATGGAACTTATATGGCAGCAGTAAATAATAAAGGTCACTGCTTCGTTTGGGCCTTAACTGGAGGTGTCGAGGAAGAACCAACTCGGCTCAATCCTCGCCACAGAATTGAAGCACACAATCGTTATGCACTTCGTTGTAAATTCAGTCCGGATTCTACGTAAGCACAACAGTCATTCAGAAAAAAAGGCTAATATATTTTTTTACTTTGATTTACTTTTTAATTTAACTAGAACATTGTGCGCGTTGTTCGCGCACTAATTACCCTTCTTTTGTTAGAAAAAAATCTCGGATTATTTTCCAACTTTTTGTTATAGATTTGACCGAAAATCGTATATAACTTGAAAACTGCAAATTTAATGTAACTATACTGTGTTTGGTTTAACATTTGTATTCTTCAGTTGAAAATTCAGTTATTTGGTTGAAAATGTCTGTATTTTGTTAGAACTTTGTCTCTTGTGGTATAATATTAATCTTCTCGGTGACTAATTCACCTTTTTAGTTGAAAATTAATATTTTTTATTGAAAATTCATTTTTTTCAATGAAAATTAATGTTTTAATTGAATGTTAATTTTTCCTAACTGAAGATTTAAGTATTCCATTTTTTATCAAAAATTTATCTTTATTGATAAAAATATAATCTTCTTGGTAGAAAAATGATCTTTTGGGTTAAAAATGTATTGTGTTTGTTTCTTGAAGATTCATTTTTTTAGTTCAAAATTTATTTCTTTGCTTGAAAATTTAACTATTTTATTGAAAATTATTTTTTTCTGTTAAATTTTTTTTCACTCTGAACGTAGTTACTCTATTTATGTCAAAAAATGTTTCTATTAGAGTTGAAAATACACTTCTCGTCTTTTTTGGGTTGAAAATTCAACTATTGAGTTAAAGATTAATCTTAGTTAAAGATTCATTATTTTAGTTAAAAATTAATTTCTTTGCTTTAAAATTTAACTATTTTCTTGAAAATTAGTTTGTTTTTTGGTTGAAAATTAACTTTTTTAACTGAAGATTTAACTATACCATGTTTGGTTTAACATTTATCTTCTTAATTTGAAAATTCAGGAATTTGGTTGAAAATTTCTGTATTTTGTTAAGACTTAGTCTTTTGTGGTAGAATATAATCTTCTTGGCGACTAATTCACTTTTCTGTTGAAAATTCATTTATTTGGTTGAAAACTCACCTATGAGATTGATAATTCGTTTAAAAATTTGAATATTTGGTTGAAAATTCATGTATTTATTAAAAATTAATCTTCTTTGTATAAAATTAATTTCTTTGATTAAAAATTCGTTTTTTTATTGAAAGTTAACTTTTTAAACTAAAAATTCAAGTATTCTATTTTTAGTCGAAAATTTATCATTTTCGATAGACATTTAATCTTCTCGGTTTAAAATTTATCTGCTTGGTCGAAAATTGAACTATTTTCTTAAAAATTTATCTTTTGGGTTGAAAATTCAACTGTTCGATTAAAAATTCATTTTTTTGGTTGAAGATTTATTATTTAAGTTGAACATAAATACCTTCGTTTAAAAATTTAACTATTTTGTTAAAAATTATTATTTTTTTAAATGAATTTTGTTGACTGAAAATGTAGGTTTTCTATTTTTGTTACAAAGTTAATCTTTTTTAGCTGAAAATTCGCTTCAATATGAATGAAAATATTGAAAATGGTAATTTTTCAGCTGTTGTAAAAATACAACTTTTGTTTGGTATTTGAAAATGAAGTTACTTTTGCTCATGTCAAATACAAATTTGCATTCTGCTGAATTCGGCTGGCTTTAGTTAAATAATAAAATTTTACATTTATAAAACTAAAATTTGTGTCAGTTTTATTATGTACACAAATTTAACATTCTTTGCCATTGCCCTCCAACTGAAGCGCAATTCTTAATATTATGTGTGAATTTGGCAACATTCCTTCCTTCGTGTTTTTCAAATTACCCAATTGACATTGAGGAAAAGCGACAATAATGCTTTTGAGATTTTCGTGACATACATATTTTTTTTGAGAAAGATATTATTTTCCAAGTTTTTATGAACGTTTAAAGAAATCGTTAGAGAGTCTGCTTTCCGCCAAGAAACTTGGATATTGTTGGCATCAACTTACTCATTAAAACTTTTGTTCAAACTATGATATATTTTCAGCCTTCTCGTAACAACATCAGCAGATCAAACAGCGAGAATCTGGAAAACAATGGACTTTTCTGAAGTTCAGGTTCTCCAACACGATGCTAAACGATGGGTGTGGGATGCAGCTTTTAGTGCCGATTCTCAATACGTATTCACTGGTGATAACCAATAAATATTAATTTTTTTTCTCACTAAATTTGAACATTTATAATGTACCATGTATATGACCATATATTTACAGCTTCATCAGATGGAGTTGCAAGGCTGTGGAATATAGAAAGTGGCGTCGTAGAAAGAAAATACGAAGGTCACCAGAAGGCAATCACGGCTCTAGCTTTTCGAGACGAAATTCTCTCTCCGAGTTAAACGCATGATTTCGCCTTTTTTAAATTTATCTTATTTAAGAAAAGTACTTTGTTCAATTTTTAAATCACGTCATCGAGTTTTATTCTTTTCTATTTATAGCTATTTACATATAATCATTTGATAACAAAGTTACAAGATCGAAGACAAATCAATGTGCAGTTGCGTGGACTTGCGAGAAGTCGTGCAAGTTTATCTAACAGTCACACTTATTTATGCAAAGCATTTTGTAAATCATGTACAGATAAAATGATACGTGATAATGTATTGTTTTTTAAATAAAAAGCTGTAAGTACCGTGTCGAAAGTGCAGAGTACACATATGCTTTAATTACAACAACGAATGCATGAATTCGAGGTAATAAAACAACTTAAGTCACGTATTTGACATTTCGCATTGTAACGTTTTTATTTATATTCCTCTCGCAGGTTTATAGTTTTTTTTTTGCTTAACTTCTTTTGTTGTATAAGTTTCTTAAACTTACTGTAATTACTTATTAAGTTACCAGTCTTAAAATAGATTTATACGCTTCATAGTTAAACAACAGTTATGCAGCTAAACAATCATTGTAGCTTTAAGTTATGATAACGGAAATAAAATTTGAAACCCCTCAGACTAGCCAAACAGGAATTCTTCCATGACTCTTCGATAATCACAATCTCAGTTTTTTAAATACACTTGACTTTCAGGTAGTTTAATCGATGCTGTGCTTTTCAAGTACAACTTCTAGCACTTGATTGTAGGCTTAAACACACGGCAATCTATCTACCTCGCCCATTTCTGTTACCGTTTCGTCGTCCATCGTGTAACTTAACATGAACTTCAGCGACACTGGTTCCTAAAAAAATGATTTTAAGTTATTATCATAATTATTATTTACACAAATTTTTATTATTTTAATTTTGCATTTAATAGTCTCTGACGTTATGTAATAAGATTTAGGGATCTAACGCCCTCTTATAAGCTTTTTGACAAATTAAAAGTTATCAAATTGGTCTTATTTATCAAAATAAACATTTTTCTCATCAGGCTCCTTATGTTCTTTACCATTTCCTAAAATTACAGACTGACACATTCATCATTTTAAAAATAAGTTGGAATAATGTACATTTCTATCATGATTGGTAATACAATTGTGACATTTCCTCTAGTTATTATTAAAATAAAGCATGTATTTCATCTTTATATCTGTAAATTTGGGAAATAATAAAAGACATGAAGAGTTTTAATGGTAAAAAAAAATGAAACCAATTTGTGAGAGGTTAACCACTACTATACATTCAGATGTTCATGCTTCTATTCTTTTGAATTCTATTGATTTTTTTAAATTCCGCTGAGAATTTTTGTAATTCGTTTGATTCTTTAATTTTTTCAATTCTTCTGAATTTTCTTAAATCTATGCATTTTTTCATTCCTTGAATTAAAAAAAATTTAGATATAGAATTTTTTGAACTCGCTTAAATCCTTTTAAAATTATTATGAATTTACGTGATCTCTCTGAAAGTCTTTTGAATTATCTTTAATTCTTTTGAAACCTATTCAATTTACCTTCAATTAAAATAAGTTTATGTCTAATGGAATTCTATATCAAGAAGTAACTTATTCAATCAGTAATAATTGTATGCTTTTTTCATTTAAAACTCAGGTCGATTTACTTAAACTTTTCTAAATTCCACAGAAGTCTTCCGAATTTATTTGGATTATAATGAATGTTGTTTATTCTTAGGATGCTTGTGAATTCAATCGCATTTTTCTGAATTCCGCTTAACTTACGCCAATCATACATGGATGTAATAGTTTTTTTTTCAATTCTTTGGATTTATCAAATTCAGGTGAATTATTTTAAATTCACTTCAATTTCACTTGAAGTAAATTTATTTATTTTTGAGTTAGATTAATTTTTTTTTTATTTCGTCTGAGTAATCTTTAATTTCACTTGAATTCAATTCGTATCTTTTTAGGTATTTGGATTATTTTGTGTTCAGTTGAATCTTTTCAATTTTGATTTTTTTAGTTCGCGTTAATTTTTCGAAGTTCGTTTCAATTCCACTTGAATTTAATTCAATTTTTTTAATTCTTTCTGTTCTTTTGAATTTACGTAAATTCTTCTCAGTTAACTTTTATTTCCTTTGAATTCCATAAACATGTGAAGCAAATTCCAAGAATTAAACAAATTTGTTTAACTCTTGGGAATCACCTTCATAGCTACTTGAATATAATTGCAATTTTTTCAATTCTTTTGAATTCGCTTCAATTATAATTTTTCATTCTTTGGATGTTTTGAATTTACCACTCTCATTGAATTTTGTTTGAATACTTTTAAATTCACGAGAATTTTTCTGAAGTCACTTCAGTTTCACTCAAACTCAATTAATTTTCTTTGGATTTCTTTGAATTAACGTAAATTCTTCTGGATTAGCTGAAATTTCACTTGAACTCAGTTTATCACTTGAATTAAATTTTATTAAAAAATTTTTTTTATCCTTTTGAATGCGTTTTAATTCCACTGGAATTCACTTAAATTCTTTAAATTAATTTGAATTCTTGAATACAGGTGTACGTCAAAATTGCTACTTATTAACCCCTTGCCAATTCGAAAGCTTTTTAGAAATGAACGCCCGAACTCTAATTCTGATTATACACTCTCAGAAAGTCTGCATGTTCATAAAAACTTAATCGCTATTTTCTGCTACTTTTCGCTAAAAGGTATTATGAAGTCAAATACGAATACAAATATTTTATTAGTAGATTTTACCTTGAGAGGATTCGCAATAAGTACAATTTGTGTGATCGCTGAAGGAGGTAGAAATGGATTATGTGCTGGAAGTTCAGTACCCGACGGTGGCTGAAGTCTGCATTTGCATTTCTGAAAATAAAAAAAAATAAAAGTTTATAAAAAGGAAAGAAACGAACTGTGAAGTGGGAACAGCAAGAAAAAAGACCAAACAAATTGATTTATCATGGTCACTACCGGAAAATAAGATATTGACTTAATACCTAACTTTGATTAATAATTATAATAAAAATAATGATAGACTAGTAATTAATAGTTAATACCCAGATAACAATACGTGCCGGCACGCGATCGGCCCGACGGGCTGGAGACCAGCGTGCCTGCTAAATGCACGCGACAGGCCGGCAGAGTCGGAATGCGACCGAAAGGCGGACAACGGCAGGCAACGGTCCGGCACATTAGATGCCCGTCGGGCTTGCGAGCGGCGAGGAACGACGGGCCTGCGATTTACACGACCGCTGCAGGCTGATAGTGCGAGTAGTTTGGGATCAAAAACGCGCATGCGCGTTTTGGATCAGCTGTTCTTGTCGTGTTTCATCTCGTGTGGCGTTCACACCCGTCAATTTTCGCTCGGATGTGTGCGATTTGCAAACAATAATTGTTATTCGTTCCAGATAAAATAGAAGAATAAGTAATCCACTTGTAAATGGAGTAATCCACTTGGAAAACGGAGTAATCCACTTGTATAACGGAGTTATACCTTTCATCGTTTGCGGTTTTTGGTATTGTTTTGGCTGTGTGTGGAACAAAAAATTTGTTAGCAATTTTTTGCTGTCGGTGTCCTTCAAATCAACAAAATTAGCAAATAGCACGAAAGGTAATGAAATTCTGCGTAATAATATAAAGTTCAAGCTGAAAGAAAAATGTCAATATTATAAAAAGATATTTTTATAATATTGACATTTTTCTTTCAACTTGGACTTATTATACGCAGA
>CAKNXH010071375.1:0-16521 GCA_932178445.1 Andricus quercusramuli | reverse complement strand
ATTCCCCTACTAATTCCACTATTTCCCCATTTATCTTCCATCCATAGGTCACTTCATTCTTTCTCTTCCTGAAATATACTATGTTTGTCTTCGTCACATTAATTGTCAGGTCCTTCTCTTTTATATACTCTTCCGATCCTTTCATTAGCAAATTCATTCCACTTTCATTCTCTGCAATATGCTCAACAGCAATGGCCTTAGCAGGCACCCTTGCCTGAGACCTCTACCTGTCCAGAACTCCTCTGCTGTCTGTTCCCTGTCCCCTTGTCTTCTCCTGCGTAAAGACCTCTTTTATTTTATTAATCAGCTCTTTGTCCACCCCCCTTCCTTTGATTGTCTTCCATAAAACTTTCCTATTCACCGAGTCGAAAGCTGCCTTTGAATCTACGAAGAGTGCAACCAGTTTTTCCTTTTGCTATTTCAGGTTCATGTGGACTGGATAATTTATAACGAAAATGTTATCTACTGTCCCCATCCTCTTCCTGAATCCTGTTTGATTGTGTGGAATACTTCCTTTCTCTTCTACCTGATCTTCTACCCTCTGCCTAAGCACCTCCGCGTAAATTTTATACATTACTGGCATGGAAATGATTCATTCATAATCTTCCACTTTTTCACCTCCTCCTTGGTTTAATGAAGGTACTACCAAACCTGTTCAACACTCCTTCGGCCATCCTTCCCTCTCATTACTCCTTTACATACTTTCCAAATCTCTTCTCTAACCCTTCTTCCGTCAAATTTTAACGCTTTATTCTTCATCCCATTGTCTCCTGTCGCTTCGCTTCTTTTTGACTTCTTAATTTATTGATTCTCCCCCTCTTTTGTCACCTCATGCCCATCTTCCATTCCTCCCTGCTCGACCTTTCTACCTTCCCCCCTCACCTTGCTATCTACCCCTCCTAGCCATTTCTTTGAAATATACCGTCCGTTCATCCATACTTATCCCTTCATTGACTCCTTTGCATCCACTTCTTTCAATATTGATTACCTCCTATTATCTTCCTTCCTTTATTGCTTACTTTACCTCCTCCATGTACCTCAGCTTCTCCTCCTGTCGTATTACATCCAGTAATTTCTCGTGTCCGCTTTTTCTTATATTGTACACCTTTCTGTCTGTCTCTCCTCTTCTCCAATTCTTTTCCGATAACTCCATACGCTCTGCACTCTTTACACATTCCACATCCCGCCTCCCACCATCCTCACTTCCCCCTTCTTTCTTCCTCACTTTGTCCAATTTCTTCCACTATCTTCTCTACCCTTTCCCCCATCTTACATAAAATATCATACGCGCCTCCCCCATCTTCAATCGAATCTCGCTTTTCTCATCCGATTTTCCGATTTTCTTCTGAAAGTCTCACTCTGTTCATCCCATATTTCCACTCCCTGTTCCCCTGTCCAAGCATTCAGATCAACTCTTATCAACACCAATTCATCATCCTTTTTTGCCACCCATTTGCTCATCATAATCCAACCTTCTTCATCTCCTCTTCTCCTGCAACAGCAAAATATCCTCACCTTTCTTCTTTCTATCTTCACCATTTTTGTTAATAATCCATCTGTTTCCTCGAATCATATTTCTGTTCTCTCTCCTCCCACCAATTAATTACTTACTACTGACATCATACCCCCTTTTTTTCTTCCCTTCACCTTCTCTTTCTTTGCATCTTCCATCTGCCACATATATCCTTCCTCTTCACTCTCCTTCAATCCTTTTCATCTTCCCAGGTCTCACTCAAGATCACTACATCCAATTTCGTCACCTCTTTCCAGAATCCTTCATCCTTATTCATTAGCACTGATACGTTCAAAGACGCTACTCTCCCTTCTTTCTTCCTTCCTTTCTCCCTTCAATCGTTTTTACGTCCCCTCCCTACTTTCGTGGAAACCCCGCCGCTCCGCCTTCTCCTCCTTCTTTCCTTTCACGCTCTACTGTTTCCATTACCTCCTCCCTTCTATCACTAGTCTCCGCTTCTTCCCCTCGTCGCCATGGACCCTCCTTATACACTTAACTCAATTTTTCTTTCTAATCATTCCATAATCAACTTTTTCTTCCTCACTTCTCACATCCACTATATATATATATATATATATATATATATATACATATACGCGATTTTCGTTTATTCTTCATTCCCACACCATTTACCCCTTCTACGTGCACTTTCACCACAATTTCTCCCATAAACTTTTTCACTTCTTATCTTCCTGATTCACACTCCACTTGCATTCCTCTAATCACTATATTTCTACTTTGTTTCTTCTTCTCTTCTACTTCCATTTTCCTTCCTAACTTTCTCAATCTTGATTTCAATCTCACATTTCCTAGGATAACGTTCTCATTCACTTATTTTATTCTCTCTCCTTCTCTTACCCCTTAAACCCCGTTCTTTATATCCTCAGACTTGCATACTAGCATTCTATTATTTCAACAGAAATTGGAGTAGTAATTTTATATAAAGTTGTGATAAATAATTGAAACGATAAGAAATGTATCTCATTAGAAAATTTATTATACATATAAAACACTGAAAGAAGGAAGAATACATTGAATATAAAATAATGATTCAAAATATTCTGAAATGAAATTTTACACCTATTCCTCTGACTCTTCGAGGGAGTTTCTTGACTAAGGTCCTTTTTTATAAAGTATGAAAAAATGAAATGTTCACAGAATTTTTCCAGCTGTGTAGAATTTAGTTGTACTGTGTGGGTGTTAAGTGGGGAGGGGGGTTGGTTAAAATGGCAAACCATTGCCTAAGGACCACCTCAAAAAATCAGAGAGGTAATAACTTTGGATATTTTACAATATTGTTCCTTCCCCCAAGGATAAGGAGAGAAAATATCCCCCGAATATTTCCACCTGCATGAAATTTAGTGGTGCTTTATAGAAGTGAATCTGACTGTACGAGGGTTTTCAAGGGAATTTGAGAATCGATTCTTTTCGAAAACGGTCCGGCTTCCCTAAGAATAAGATGCAGAAATATTTTCCCAAATTTTCCATCTTTATAGAAACGAATCTTAGTGCGTGTCGTGTCAATGAGATGTTTAGAGAGACGTTAGAACAACAACAACTATCCGACAGACCCTCTCGCAAAATCATAAGTTTCAGATAAATTTGGACAGGAATTCAAGAATTCTGAATCAGGCTAAAATAAAATTCAAAATCTCATTTAACGTCCAATAATCAAGTCAATATATAGAATTCCTGAAAATAACACAAGAATTCAACGATAAAATTTGGACAACCACCCTTATCAAGGCTGTGCTGTGTGAACACCGAAACGTTAGTAAATACTTTGCATGCTCTTTTATTGCGATTTGATAATAATAAAAATAAAAAAGACGAAATAAATGAAAAAGAGAAGGAAGGGGATTTGGTTGGTTGCCTTCTCATTTTTGTTTCCTCTTTTTTATTTTTGTCCAAAGAAACAAATTTTTTTATTTTGTTTTTTAGGAATTGCAATAGGAGCATTTTGTGGTGGTTTTCCAAATTTTATCGCTGAATTCTTGTTTTATTTTCCGGAATCTAGTGTTTCTATAAAAATGTACTCCTTGATAAAATACATTTGTTATGGTTTACAATAATTTATCATAACTTCATAAAAATTCTCACTCCTATGTTTGTTGGAATAATTTTTCTAATTTGAATATCGTGTCAGAAGTCCTAAGAAAAGACCAGGTTCTTTTCGCAATATTGTGAATAGTTTTACACTGATATAATTAAATAAAATATTTACATTAAACAAGGTGAAGCCGTCATTGCGTCGAGGAGTCAGAAGAACGTGAACTTCTGAGCGTAATTTTTTGGACAGGTGATTTGATAAGATAAGAGCAGAATTCAATAGCGAAATAGCGTGAAGGTCGGTAAATTGAGGCGGTTTTTCCAGAACAAGATGCAACAGATTCCGCCAAACATACATTCTTTGTCAAGATACCAAATTAAACTATCAAAGAATGTATCATATTAAATACACAGCCCCACAAGAAAAATAATATTTCTAGCCTCAAAATGTTATAATACCAAAAAACACTTTTTTAGTACAATTCACAACCTCACGAAAGAATTAGCAGTTCCAAAAGACTATACTAGTAAATTCTTACGTATTTCATGTCCTTTTTCCAAGTACGAAGTCGAAAATTCGAGGTTAGCTTGTGTTTTCGTCTCAACCTCAAAATTACCTAACCTAAAAAAAACGTTTCTTACCTACAATTCACAGCCCAATGAAAAAAAAAGAAACTAGATGTTTCGACTGATCAGTTTAGTCAATTCTTACCCATTTGGACTGGCTAAATTTGAATCCGAAGTCGAAAATTTTAAAGTTAGAAAGAAAACAAGATCGAATTTCGACTTTGACTATGGATTCAGCGACTCAAAAGACGTAAGAATTGAATAAAGTGGTCCGTCGAATCATCTAGTTTTCTTTTTTTTTTTGTGGAACTGTGTAATGCACGGAAAAAGGTTTTTTTTAGGTTAGGAAGGAAACAAGAACTAACTTCGGTATTCCGATTCCGGCTTGGATCCAGCTACCCGAAATATGAGTAGGTAAGAATTGATTATTCTGGTCCGTCAGGTATTCCACTTTCTGTTTGTGAAGCTGTGGTATTAGTCTATATAAAGATAATTTTTCCTAATGAAAAGAGAATACTAAAACGATTGAAAAAGTATGATTTTTCGAGAGCTTCGGGTTGTCCAGGTATTGAAAATTCATCTTCTTCAGGAAAACAGGATCATAGCGTACAATTTGAGATACACGGATGGGTTTTCAAATCTCCAATACTAATGTCTACTAGCAATTCAATAACATCTCACAAAAAATAGCGAAAAACAATACGAATCTTGTATCTGATTTATACAAACTTAAAATATTATACAATTCATTATAGATACAGTATGCAGACAGGCGAGGCGTATAAAGATGCCCTACCCGTGGTACATATAATACTTTTTGCAATAAATGTTTGTCATGGGCTTTTGGAGGAATGGAGAACTCACTCCCATATTGAAGCGCGAGGTTCGTGGCTCATCTCTGGTGGGGATGCAGGGTGCTAGGCCCCCGCACAGTGGGGTGAAATCGGAAATAGAGGTTCAAAATGACAATTAGAACGCAATTTTTCACCGACTTTAGTCTTTTTTTTTAATAACTCAGAACTCCATTCTTTAAAAAATGCTGATAGTAGATTTTCTATTTTTTGTTTATTTAATTTTTATGTTGATGCAAACAACGGAAAAAATGTCGATTTTCAAAGTTTTATTTTTTATCTCCTAGATAAAATTTTTCTTATAAGTCTCGTCCATTGAGTTTATTGCAAAAGGGTATGGGCAAGATAAAAAAATTGTTAACCCGTGTGGAAAAGTCTACTGGGGCCAGACTGGGTCCCAGCCAAATTGCCCAAGTTCCAGTTGGGTCCCAACTGGAAACCCCAGTCTCGCCCAGGTGGGCTGTTCTCTGGGTTGTAACGCTCAGACCAACTAATACCCAGATTGGGGTAACCAGGTGGATCCCAGCTGGGAAATACTTTTTACGCCCAATTAGTAAATGAAGCACAGAAAAAACGGAAGATAAACTTTACATCGATTTCCGACGAAAGTTTCACTGCAACACAAATTAACCCTGTCGAATAAACTTTACACGAAATTGAGATAATTCTGTGTTTTTAAACCATCTCGGGATAATTTGTCAGCTGTTTGTCAGTGACAAAAAGCGTATTCTGCTATGGATGTGTTCCTAACCTACAATACCGACTGTGGCAGGAAGTATATATGAAAGTCTAATTATTTTTAAAATAACAATTAGGTAAGTAAAAAGTTGTTCTAAATCTAGTGTCCTGATTTATGTATAGCTTTTCACGTATATACTTTGCCGTTTTTCAATTGCTGCGAAGGACGTAGCAGACGACGGTTTTTATTCCATCGTATAGCATGTAATCTTTAACAGCTGAACATTTTATCTGCAACAAAATTTAACTTCAGTTTTTTCTGTGAGGGTTTTATTTTAAAAAATTGACTTTTTGATTGCTGAGGTAGAATTCTAAAAATTCGTTTGAGGCAAAAAGTATTAGGATTAGATAATTGTTTACTCTGGCAGACATACTTCAATTGAAAAAAGATAAGTCGTCTCATAACAAAATTGAATTCTAGTATTTATTGAGTATAAAATTAGGCTGTGTAATTTTGAGGTTAGAATGCGAGTAATTCAGCATTAACAAAATTTTTGGCTTTATTAAATATGCAATGTCACATATAGAGATGAAAGGTATTTTTGAACCAGATAATTAATCATTTTTGAAATCTAAGAGTCAATGCTATGATTTTCGTAACTTACCATGCTCATCACTATCGTCACTCGAGTCTTCTTCAATGTCTTCAAATTTACTCCTTATTATAACTCCACTGATCGCTCGATGTTTTCTCACACGTAAACGTAATTTATTATTTGCACACCTTTTTTTACTTAATTCACCCATTGTCTGTAAAAACTAAATTTACTAATAGTAACTGACAGCGACTGACATTTCCATATGGGACCCGACTTGTTTTCTACGGCGGCGCACACTATATGGGAGCAACGTGGGTATACCCGGTATAAGTCCAAACAGGACGTAAATATTCTTTGGTTTTATTGGCTCAAATTTTCATAATTGAGAAATCGGAATAACTAAAAAATGTATAATATTAGTGGGAGATTGACTTCCGCCTGTCGTATAATTAATATAACTCGCTTTAATTAATTAAACTTTTTACCCGGGACGCCCAGCTGGGACCCAGTTGGCGCCCACTTATTAACTGGGCTTAATTGGGCAGATTTCCACACGGGAACTTGCATGTTTAATTGTTATAAACTCTAGCTTTTATCGTTAGAATGATGCGTGAATATGAAAATTTAAGATTACTCGTTATTTGTTTTTTTATAGAAAAATTATATAAACACATGCACATTTTGGGCCATTTTAAGCGAAAATAAAACATTTTTCTCTGTCCTTGCTGAAATTACATCGCAAATGATTTTTTCCGAAAAAATTTTATAAATCATCAATATTTGTTTATTTTATAAATATATTATATGAACAAATGCACATTTTAGGGTTTTTTAGGTAAAAATAAACCGTTTTTTTCTTCTGTCTTTGCTAACATTATATTGGCAATAGCATTTCCTGGAAACTTTCTCCCCACCTATCAATATTGGTTTGTTTTATGCACAATTTATGTAAACAAATGTACACTTTTGGTGTTCTTAAGCGAAAAGAAATAATTTTTTCTTCTGACCTTGCTGAAATTACATTGCCAATGATTTGTTTTTAAATTGTATGTATTGTATCAATATTTGCTCATCCAGGATCAATAGCTCGATAGCTTCTTTATCAAGGATACTTTCTTTATGTTCCCACTTTTCTCTCAAATGTGTTAAATACGCATCAGATTAGATCAATAACTCGTGGATCAGATCAGTGTTTGTTGCATGCCGGCTGACTTTCCATGTATTATGCTCACGAATTCGCTTGAAATCTTTATTTCTTGCCTCCTGAGCCTCTTCCAACAATAGACCTATAGGAATTAAGAACGATTCAATGATTTTGGATCCATGAATGAGAATCTTGTGTACGTATGAAGGCATGTAGTACCAGTTGTAAAGCTCCACATACAACTCGGCAGTTTGAAAAGGGTTAACTCAGGGCCACAGAAAAATCTCCACGCGGGAATTCCGTCAGTTGAATTTCCTGCTCCTTGTCTAGGAGCATCTATTATGAGACCCATCTATTCTCGGAACTCTTGCTGGATTCTCGATTTGGCAGTCCGCATTAAGGCTTGTTCCTCTTTTGTTTTTGCTTGCCACTTGCAGAATCCCGAACGATATGCTATACTCAGAACTAGAGTCATGCAGCGTATCTTGGCATGAAGAGGCGAAAGACCAAACTCATACTCTTCCTCAAGGACCTTCTTCTGCATCACTTTAGTCAAGTCATTCATATCTGTAAAGTTCGCTTTACACAAGTCGCAAGTTGCTGCACTTGGTGTGCCGCTGAAATTCTGAGCTACTTTCCCGTCCAACATGGTGAGAAACATCTTATGACTTACCTGACACCTAAATTTTCCACTCACAACCTTGGTGCGCAAAAGACGACTTATTTTTTCTTTTATCCGCCCTATTACAGATCTCGTCAATTCTGGGGTTTCCTTCACGTAATGAAATTCTACTGGTATGCACAATTTTGTAGAGCCAGGGTGAGGATTTTTTCAAATCTGCTTACCCTCCGACTCCAACATAATTGGTACCATTGAGACCATAAAGATGCTTCCGTCCGATATCATATCATTTGGAAGTTTCGGCTTATATGAGCCTTGGCCTGATGCTCCATCACAACCATATTTGAGGGAAAGTGTTATAGATTTTACTCTCTCCTCCAAAATATATGACTGACCGCTGGGAATCTTAATTAAATGCTTTACAGTATCATAAAGCAGCTCTTGCAGTTTAATCGTAACGCTTTGACGAGTTTTGTCAATCGCTGAACTAGGAGGGTAGCATTCTTTTTTCGCTTTCAGTAGATCTGTAGATGGGACATAAATGTCAGCATTCCTAGCTTTTGCATTAAGGCGTATGATTTCGTACTGGTGTCGGGATTGTTTAGCATCTTCGACCAGTGCGAGTGCTTTATCATGGACAAATCTAATTACACTCGTTTCATCCTCAGTTTTCTCGGAATATCGTAAAAGCTGAATTATTTCATTTGCCAATTTGTGTTTGCCAGAATCTTTCAGATTACTTAGGAAAGCCTGCTCATTTTCAAGCGGAGATTAACTTTCTTGGATAGCTTGCACCCTCCTTCTTTTGGTTGACTTAGAAGAATCTTCAAAATCTTCCCAAGATCGTCTACCAGGTTTTAGTATGGTTTTCGTAATTTTGAAATCTTTAAGTAACCATACAGCATGTCTTTTTTCTAACATGTTTTATTTTTATTACTATCAAAACACAATATGTAAGCATGCAAAGTATTTACCAACGTTCCGGTGCTCACACAGCACCCTTGCCCAGGCAAGAAAAATTGAAACAGGTGGGAACAGCGAAAATTAAATCTAATTAATCATACTTGAATAACTTTTGTTTCATTTATCTAAATCAGTTTTCAAATTAATAGAGGACTATTTTGTTTTTTAATATAAAGCATTTCCATGAATTCTCTCTTTGTCTCATTACTTTCACTATGTAAAATTTCAACATTATCCCAGACAAACTCATGGTCAACATCAGCAAACCGTCTCGTATGTCTAACAAGAACACTCTTATAACAACGTCCCAAACGAACCTCACTTTTGTGTTCCCCCGCCCCAGTATTAAGAATTTTGTCAGTCTGTCCCACGTATGTCATCTTTCAGATCTTGCAAGTGATCTTGTAAACCACACCACTTCTTTCAAATTTATCTGAAGGATCTTCACCAAAAGTTATTTTTGAATCTATTTTTAATGGTATACGGAAAATAGTTTGAATATTACATTTTGTTAACATGAATTAAATAGTTTTCGAAATTTGACCAAAGAAAGGAAGAACAAAAGTATTAAAAGAACTATATTCTCTCAATTTTTTCTGATTATCTGTAGATAAAATGTTACTTTGTTTGTTTTTGGTTTGCTGAATTCTAATTGTGATATGCTGCTCAAGCAACTAAATTCTACCTGAATATGTATTTTTCCTGTACCAATTGGTAATAATATTACCATCCTGACCTTTAATTACTTCTACGTCCAAGAAACTGATTTTATCATTTTTATCTATTTCTTGGGTAAATTGATGTTCTGGATGAAAACTGTTAAAAGCAGCAAAAAACGCCTCTAACCTTGCTAGAGGAATACATAACTTCAATTTACCCGCGAAATAGAGAAAATTGGTCAAATCAGTTTTTTGCACGTAGAAGTAATTAAAGGTCAGGATGGTAATAGAATTACCCATTGGTACAGGAAAAATACATATTCAGGTACAATTTCAAATTTCTTTTCGGCTCATCCTTTTCGAAACAAAATTGCAGTAATCAAAAACTTAATCGACAGAGCTTTAGGTTTGTCCCACATTTCATTCCACAAAAAGAATTTGAATATTGTTAGGAATATCCTTTTTCTTAATCATTACTCAAAAAAGTTCACAATAAGAATTCGACAAATCAAAAACAAACAAAGTAACATTTTACCTACAGACAATCAGAAAGAATTGAGAGAATATAGTTCTTTTAATACTTTTGTTCTTACTTTTTTTGGTCAAATTTTGAAACCTATTTAATACATGTTGAAAAAGTTTAATATTCATACTATTTTCCGTATACCATTTAAAACGGATTCAATAATAACTTTTGGTAAAGCTCCTTTAGATAAATTTGAAAATTGTGGTGTGGTTTACAAGATCACTCGCAAGATCTGTAAGATGACTTACGTGGGACAGACTGGCAAAATTCTTAATACTAGGGTGGAGGAACACAAAAGTGATGTTCGTTTAGGACGTTGTTAGAAGAGTATTCTTGCTAGACATACGAGAGCGTATGTTGATGTTGACCACGAGTTTGACTGGGATAATGTTGAAATTTTACATAGTGAAAGTACTGAGAGAAAGAGATAATTTATGGGAATGCTTTATATTAAAAAAAAAATAATAAGTCGTCTATTCATTTGAAAACTGATTTAGATAAAATAAACAGAAAATAATTCAAGTATGATTAATTACATTTAGTTCTCATGAGTCTTGAATTTCTCTTATTTCTGGTTTTTTTTTGTGGCAGATTAGCCTATAGACCCACATTCAGATCGCAGGTATCGAGGATATAACGTCGTTGCTTGGTCACTGTTCCCATCAGTTTTAATTTTTCTTGCCTTGATAAAGGTGCTGTGTGAGCACCGAAACGTTGGTAAATACTTTGCATGCTTTCATATTGTGTTTTTATAATAATAAAAATAATAAAGACGAAAGAAATAAAAAAGAGAAGTATGGGGATTTGGTTGGTTGCCTTCTCATTTTTCTTTCCTCTTTTTTATTTTTGTCCAAAGAAACAAATTTTTTTATTTCGTTTTTTAGGAATTGCAGTTGGAGTATTTTGTGATGGTTGTCCAAATTTGATCGTTGAAATCTTGTTTTATTTTCAGAAATTCTCTGCATTGAAAACATTATTCACGTTCCCAATGACCCTGACCTTATGGATATAAGTGTTATCAGACCTCTTGACACTGGAGACCTGTACATACGTGGGCGTGCCTCAAGCCACATTCAGGGCGTAACAATAGTGAAGCAGTCTCTCCGAAGAAGATACAAGCATCTTCTTTGACAGATTTGGTCTTAAAATATGTCGGCCTTGAACAAGGTGTCTGCGGCTAATACGCTTGCTGTCCCGGTTCTACTCTACTTGTTTGGGGTCATTTAATGGACGAAGAACGAGCTTAAGGCCCTTGATTTCGCCACACGAAGGATCATTCATTTTAGGGTGGTTCTTATTTATACCTGGTGGACTTTTTTTCTCGAATTTCTCTGCTCTCACCCACCAGTTTTTTCCGAATGCCCAACAAAAAATCTCCTACAAATTCAAGAAAAATCAGTTAATATTTTGGGGTCGCGCAATGACCATGAAATTTTCCATTGATTTATGGGAAAATGTCAGCTTTGTGTAAATCTAATATTTAACCGCGATATTATGTTACAAATAATTCCGTGTTTTAGTATATTGTTCAGAATTTGTCAGAGAATAAGAATCAATCATGAATTTTGAGGTTGAACAATTTTAAGCCACTCCTATGGGTCCCCAAAGAAACCCCCATAAGTGACCAATGTGATTTTTACGTGATATTGCGGTTTATTGACGCTTTTTGAAAGTTTTTTTTACATAAATAATCACTTATCAGTAATTTAAGAATACACATTTATTTGTTAACTAATATTCAATTGTTCAAACAATTTAAATTTGTTCAAATATTTGTTTTTTTCAGCTAACTCTCGAAATGAACGTATTTACTAGACATTATGAGTTATTTAATCAATAATAACAATGAAATAATTTTTTAAAAATAATTTTACAATTATTTAAATAATACGTATTTGTTCAAACATATATTGTACCTAAAAAAAAATCAGGAGAAACATTTTCTCACTAAATTTTCGACAAATTTCAATATTTTTATGTACTAATTTGTTTATTATGATAACCCGCAGATATTCAAACAAATTGAAAATTCTTGAACAATTTTTTTGTTTACAGTCTTTTGTTGCTATTTTTCGAAAGATTGACATATTATTATGTTTAACTTCACTTTTTAAGAATACTCTTGAATGTTTAAACAAATTGAAATTGTTTAAACAATTTAATGTTAGTAAACAAATGAGTGGGTATTCTCAAATTACTGATCAATGATGATTTATGTAAAAAATAAATAATCTGAATAATGTACTAAAACACGGAATTATTTGTAACATATTATCGTGTTTAAATATTAGATTTACAAAAAGCTGACTTTTTCCCATGTTAAGTGAATGGGAAACTTCATGGTCCTTGCGCGTCCCCCTTAATATTAACCTATTTTGCTAAAATTTGGAGATTTTTTTTTTTGCATTCAAGTAAACCTTGGAGGGGGGGGGGGGAGCAGAGAAATTCGAAAAGTGAAAAATAAGGGCCACCCTAATGTATATGCATATGAGCTTGCATATCAATTAGTCCGCTTCGCGAATATACATCTCACGCCGTCAAGACGGATGTGTTCAAGGGTAATGTATAAAGCTGGGGGGGGGGGGGCGTCCCAATTTACCCCTGTTTTTCTAAAAGGGTACAGCGGAGATCGCGCGAGGGGGGGGGGAGGGGGCGATGACTACGTTGGAAAGAAGATCGTCCTCGTATTTGAACTCGAGTTCGAGTAAATTCATTGATATTTGGAATAAAGCCCCGATTACAACTTATCAAATTAGGGGAGGGATGAAGAGTTGAAACAGTGCACGTCGAACATTACTTGAAGCCCGTACATTCTAATTGGACTAAAAATCAGCTCTGGCACAGACACGGGACGGAAAGGTCTCATCGATTGAGTCAAGGGGGATAGAGGGGGTGAACCGGGAACCGTTGACGGATTCTGCACTGGCGCCTCCGAGATGTCCGACGAGGAACGTTGAGGTGTTCCTAAGCGCACGGCAGACTCCTCGTGCGCGAGAGCGGTAGCGCGAGCAGCCTTCGCCTTACGGCGAAGGGCGCGTTGTCGAGACCCCTGACCTATACGTTTCCTTTTGACCGCAGTTGATGCAGTTTTTGTCCTGGAATTACGGGAACCGACTGGATTTGCCGAAATATTCGATTCACGGGCACGACGGGCGCGGTACGCGTTCAGACTCAAGCGTTGGGGGAAGACAGCGAAAACCAGTCGGGTATCCGGACCCATGACGCGACGGCCGCGATACGCGTTCAGACTAAGCCGTTTTGGTTTTCCCTGAGTTACGTTGTTTGTATTTGTGGGAAGCATCTGAAAAAAACATCAACAAAAACCGCGAATAAGTTAACGCGACAATTTCCGAACACCCAAACAATCAATAAAAGAATTTATCATTGCGCACACATCAAGATTGGGGGGGGGGGCAAAAGTTACACAAATGCTACGTTTTTACCCGGTAGATATAACAAGTAGTCAATACACAATGGTTAGAACAGAAAATATATCACTGGACACACATTAAATCCATAAAAACTCAAGTCCTGGTTATCATGTCCCCAAGAGAGTTCAGTTCAACCAGTTCAAAAGAAACACAATGAGTCAATGCAAATGTTCATGGTTAGATCACAAAATATATCACTGGACAAACATAAATCAATAAAAACTCAAGTCCTGGTTATCCTGTCCCCAAAAGAGTTCAGTTTAACCAGTTCGAAAGAAGCAGAATAAGGCAAAACAAGAATTTATACGGATAAGACAAACCAATATGAAAGAGAAGATGAAAATAAATATATAAGAAAAGTATATGAAGATTTATCACAACATGAAATCAGTAACTGCATCAGGTCCCTGTTATCCCGTATTGGTAGTCCAGCTTAGTAGGTTCAAGATGGTACGGAAAATGGATGGGAAGACAAAAAAAAAAGAAACGAGAAATGAAGAAAGAAATGAGAACAAAAATAATAAAAAATTATTCCGGTACGGTAACGAACCTCGGCCTGATACTGGAAGAAGCGTTAGATATTTAGATAACTGCGATCTGTCGGCGACAGTGAAGCTCCGGAATGGTTTCGAACTGTGAAAACGCAATTTTTATTTTGAGAGCACTCGGCCTGATACTGGAAGAGTGTGTAGGTGTTTCGAAGAACTGGAATCTCTGGATGACTATGAAGCCCTGGAAAGGAGTCCGGGTCGTGGAAATGAGAAGAGTCCTATTTTTGAAGAACTCTCCATTTTTATTTCAAACTAATACACAAAGTAGCCGCACAGAGACAAAATAACCGAATGGTTTCGAAGTCGAAGATCAACTGTCCTCTCGTCCGTCGCACGTAGGCGGACCCGAGAGCAGGACGCTCTCCGCATGGAGGGAGGGTGGGACCCAGGCCGCTGATTGGCCAGTTACGAGAAAGGAGAGCGAATAACGTGTAGTGGGAAACGTTCCTACCATTTCTCCGAACGTTCAGCGCCTGAACCTAACTAAAATACTAAAATGGAATTTTAGGAAAAAAAAAAATTAAGTTAAATATAATAATACATAAAATCAGCAAAAGGGAAAACATCAATTCAGGTATTAAAAAAAAACTATAAACTATTAAATCCCGCTAGGGGAAAACAAAATATATAAAATATGAGAAGAAAATATCTTTATCTACAATCCGCGAATCGTAACAAAACTTATTCTGTGCATTTGACTTAATATATGTATATTAATGATCTGGATAATCTTATTAAAAAATATATATAAAATATATTTCTAAAATATCAAACGCTAAAGTAATCCCCGACAACTATTGAGTTTGAATGTCATCAGCGAGAATTACGAAACTAAAGTTCGTTAGATCCCTTCCTTTTTAATATTCGCCTGCCTGTTCCACAATTAAGCAAAGTAATTTTTTTGTCCAATTTCGATATACTCTTCAAACTTGATCAGAGTTTAAAGGATAAAATAAGAAACAGAAAAAAAATCGATAGACTAAGGGAGACCGAAATCAGAAAATTGGATAGAGTTTTCAGAGAAAGAAAGAGAGGACAGATAATATAGAAAGAGAGAATAAAGCAAAGATGGTCTCCCGAGTCACGAAATGAGAGGGCAGGTAGATGTAGGCGAGCCAAACTTTGCCTCGTAAACAGATGTTCGCCAGATTTTAAGAGAAAGTGTCAATAGGAGCTGAATAATGAAAACGGGAGTAAGCAAAATCGTTCTGAAGTACCGAAGAATGTCGAATTCGACCCATAGATCCTCACCTTAAAATTTTCTATGGATTTTTCATACGGTGCTCAAAGCGAGAGAATTCAAGATTCGCTCGGTGTTTCTTATCTTTGAGCCGTGGCTTGTAACACTAGCTATCAACTATTACATAATAAGTGCGCGAGACCTTCCAGGGCTTCCGTTTCCTCTTACCATTACTCTTCAAGATTTTCCAAATCAGGCAACACAGAATTCCCTTATACATATTTCAATTTTGAGTTTTTCCTCCCCCATGCATTCTCTCTTCCCATTTCTCTTCTACGCCTCAGGTGGAGACTCAGTCTCCACCTAACTTTATCTAGCATCCTCTCTCCTCCTCGCTGTTCCCCTGTACATCTCTCCAACACGTGATCCCGCGATTCCCTTTCATACCCACATACTGTACATATTTTCATTTCTTCACTCATCCAATATTTACACTCATTCATGCCTTATCCCATTCTTAAACGTATCATTCTGAACCATCTGCACTCCTTTTTCAATTTCCTTAGATATTCCTGGGACCCCTTTCATATTGACGAATCTATACAATTTATTATATTATAACTCCATAAACTTTTCCCACCTCTTCTCTTCCTGCTTCTTACTAATTTCCCCTTCTACTACCTGCCACTCCCACCCCTTGTCGCACATTCTCCATTCCCTTCTATAACTTGCCATCTCCCCTTCTCCCATCTTGAATTTCCCGTGCTACTCTTCTCTCTATTTAGTATTTCCTGCAGACACACTTGTGCAACTTTACTACCCTAAACACTCTTAAGTTTCTCGTCAAAATTCCAGATCCTTTTTCTTTGCCTTATCAATAATTTCTCTCTCCCTGTTACTTCTCTCAACATATGATCTGGGCAGTTCCAGCTCACTCCCATAACCCATCTCAGAATTCTCTCTTGCATGTTTTCTACCTTTTCGTACTCCTTCCACCATCAAATTTCCACTCCATGCCACATTACTGACCATACTAGTGAATCAAACAACCATACTCTTATCTTACTCGCACTTTTCATCCTTTTTTTCACCTGAAGATCATTTCCACTACCCACTTCGAAGGAAAATCCTGAATAATAAAATTCCCCTACTAATTCCACTATTTCCCCATTTATCTTCCATCCATAG
>CAKNXH010071366.1:0-10960 GCA_932178445.1 Andricus quercusramuli | reverse complement strand
GGCTGAAAATACGAATTTTCTACGCAGCCGTTGAATTCTAAACCAAAAAATGTGAATTTTTAAGAAAAAATTTCATTTTCAACCGAAACCGATCAACTTTTAACCAGACAAGCCAAAACTACGAATTTTAAACAGAAAAGTTGAATTTTCAATAAAATAATTAAACTTTGGACCATATAACATTTTGAAATAAAAAAATCAATTATCAACCAAAAATGTTATAGTAGACTTTTTAACAAAAAAATACTTCGATTTTCTTATTGAGTTCTATTAATTTAGTTCACATTTAAGTGGAAAAACGATGAAAAGGGGAAGTAATTCTGGAAATAATAATAATGGAAATAATGCTTGCGGTAAATGACACTATTTTGACACTATTTTTAAAATTTTATGATACTACTTACACTATTTTGATCTCTAAACTCTCTAAAGTGAGTCGGAGGCCTGTAATTTCAGCAAGTAGTAATTTTTCACGATTGGCAGGGAGAAGAAATTGTTTACACGAATGAAAATTGCTTAAATAATTTCCAAATATCCCAAACAAAAAATATTAATCTTAACATTCGTTAATTGTGTCAATAATTCCAGAAAATACTATCCTGTCACGATTTCGTGGAAGTTATATGAATAGAAATTGTTTAAAAATGTGCAGAATATGTTAAACAGAAAATATTATTTTTTACATTCATCGACTATATCATTTATCCTGAAAAATAGTAACTTTTCACGATTCACTGGGGGAAACAATTGCTTAAACAAAAAAATAAAGTACAGTCTTTAAATTAGAAGTTATTGGGTGGAAATTATTCTTCGAACATTCGTTGAGAAGTGAAAAAACTTTAGTTTTCAAAAAGTTGATAAAAAGTACTTCTTTTTTCCATGATTACGAAAACCGTGTTTTTCTGATTTAAAACGCCACACGGATTAATGTTAAGCGATTTGCAAAAATTGGGAATTTCTTTTGCTGGAAAACGACTAATTTGGTGGGGGGGGGGGGGTCGATCACAAAAAATCGGAAGTCGAATTTTTGGACCACCGTACTGTTACAAGCCCTTATACTGTTATATTTTTTTTTCATTTTTATTACTCAAGAGATTATATTTCAGTTTTTTTTTCTTTAAATTTTAAATACATAATAGTAACAAGCATCAAGTTTTACATCAACCTAAAGTATAAAATATTTTAATGCATATTTAATGAGAATTTTTCGTTAGGTTTGGGATGAAGATGAACACGAAAATTGGCACCTCACAGCATCATGGAAAGCTCACAGTGGTTCGGTATGGAAAGTCACATGGGCACATCCAGAATTTGGTCAAGTTCTTGCCACCTGTTCCTTTGACAGAACAGCTGCTGTTTGGGAAGAAATTGGTATGAAACGGCCTGAAAGTTAAAAACAATAAATAAACAATTGATCAAGGGGTACATCACTATTGCAAATAGAGCATTTTAAATCATAATTTAGAATCGTTAAAATTGTTTTGTTTTTAATGATCAAGTCTCCATTTTTAAAAAGCTTTAAGATTTAAAATAGTTGAATTTTGAGTCTTCGCTTGAAATAATTTTCATCCCGGTGGGAAAATTTTTACAAAAAAGTACAAAAAACTAAAACCATTTTTACAGGAATCTACAAATAAATGCGATAATTGCAACCAAAGTTACAAGAAAGTACAACTTTTTTCGATTATTCGGACGAGTTTTGTACTTTTTTTGTATTTTTTTCATATTGCTGTATTTTATTTTACAATTAAATTTTCTAAAAGAATTTACAAAAAAAAAGTACAACCACAAGAATTTACAACTATAAGAATCTACAGGAATTTACAGGTTTTGTAGACAAAAAGTTGTTAATTTTCGACTTAGGATAACAAATATTTCGGATATTGCAATGAGATAATGTTAAATTAAGATGTGTTTCAAGTTTTTCTTTTCAAATATACACAGGGTGTCTACCCTACCTGGAAAACCTGGTAAACCTGGAAATGTCAGGGAATTTTTTTTTAAGTTAGGGAAATTTTTAAGAGGTTGCCTACCTTTTTAAAAATTACAGTATTGAATTGAATGAAAATGATTCTCCATTTGTGAAAGTATAGCTCTCTGTTACTATATTCATCTATTTGGTTGAAAATTCGATCTTTTTGGTTGAATTCCATTATTTTTTATTGAAAATTGTAATCTTTTCTGTTTGAAATATCAGCTGCTACATTTTTCGTTCCGAGTTCATATTTTCCGAAAGAAGATTTAATTACTTGGTTGAGAGTTACTCTTTTGTTGAAAATTTGTTTGTTTTTTTCTTGTTCAAAATTATTTTTGTTATTGAAAATGTTACTATTCAATATTTAGTTGAAAAATTATCTTTTTTACTATTTTTATTGATTTTTTTATTCTGTTATTATTTATTATTTTTTAGAAAATTTTCACTTTAGTAGAAATTAATCTTATGGATTGAAAATTAATCTTGTTGTTTGTAATTTAATGTTAAACATTAATTTTTAAGTGAAAGTTTAACTATTCAATGGTTGATTGACAATTTATCTTTTTAATTGAAAATTCATGTATTTTAATGAGAATTCTTCTTATTTAGTCAAAGTTAATCTTCTTGGTTGAAAATTCTTATTTTTGATTTGAAAATCAACTATTCCAGTTAAAGATTGATCATTTCCGTTGAAAATTCATGTATTTTGTTGAAAAATCGTTTTTGTGGTAGAAAAATCATTTTCTTGACTTAAAATTCAAGTATTCCAGCTAAGTATTCATCATTTTAGTTGAAAATTTATCTTTCCACTCAAAAGTAAAACTACTTGGTTGAAAGTTAAATAGAATTTGTTTTTAAAATGATTTTTTATTTGTGTAGAAAATTAATTTTTTTTTTAATGAAAATTTAACTTTTTCATTTTTGTTGGGAACTGATCTTTTTTTGTTCAAAATTCAGCTATTTGTTTGAAAATTGATCTTTTTCAGTTACCAAAATATGCACTGCATTTTAAGTATAAGTATATAAAATAAAAATTTATTTGAATTATTATTCAAATTCATGGACTTTAAGAGAAAAATTCAACAAATCATTAATTATGTTTTTAGTATTATTTAATTAGTCGATCACGCTAAAATATTTAAGAATGTCTTTAATATTAATTGAATTCCTAGAAACTGAAAAAAAACATTATTTACAATAAATTCGCAAAACTGTATACATATCCGAGTCGATTGTTTTAAAATATGCGAAATATTTGCATGGTTACATGCTATGAAAAATTATACCTGAAAAAAACTTGGGATACCTGGAAAAAACCTGGAATTGTCAGGGAATTTTTTTCCAGGATTTGAGTAGACACCCTGATACAGCAATCGATTGGACACCATGTATGTCATTGCAATATTCTCAATATTTGTCATCCTAGGTCGAAAAAGAACAACTTTTTGACTGTAAATAAAAATTGAACAATCTTCCAGATTCTTTTTTGCAAATTTTGGTAATCTCTTTAAATATTCTTTTAAAATTAATTGAAAAAAAATGATTTTCAGTTTTTCTAGGAACTTTGATAACAATTTTTTATTCTTATGAAATCTTTCAAAATTCTTAAAAGGCTTCTGATTTTTTTATTCGAAGTCTTCAAAAATCTACATTTTTTTAAATGTTTTGTAATCTTTTCAAGTTTTAAATTATTTTCGAATCTTTCAAAACTTCTAAATATAGCTTAAACTTCCTCGAATTTTTTCCAATTTAATAATCGTTCAATTGTTATTTCTCAATCAAAATTTGTGTTTTTTTTTCAATAAAGCTTTTTAAATATTCTCTTAACATTAATTTTTCAAAATGAAAAATCTTTCCAAATCAAAGAGGGTTCTTGGGCACAAATATGTTGTTCTTTAGAGGAAATTAGGTCTATTGTCTTCTTTCGTAATCCGCTGGAAAAATTAAAAACGGTTTAAAATTAACAATATGGCGGCCGTTTTTCTGAAAAAATTAAAAGTAGATTTTCTCAAAAACCCCACTCTTATATTTTTGCCATTTTTTTATTTTTACTTTGATAAGAAAGATATCTTGTAAGTTTTATCCTCGCTAAATATCTTTTGTGGCCAGGAGAATTTTTTTTCTTACAATCGAATTTTCTACTTTTTGTCGCAAACAATGACAGATACGAAAAAAATGTTAAGACAAAAGTTTGCACTTCTAAAAAAGTTCTATTAAAAATGTCTCTCGTTCTTTTGCAATATCTTTAATCGTTTACGAGAAAAATTCAAAAATTAGATTTTGAAGGAAAAATATTCTCCCGGTCTCAAAAATGGTTCAGCCCGCATGATGCTGATAAGATGCCTTTCTTCTATTAGCAGAAATGTAAACAAAATATGTGAAAAAATAAAAAAGGTGGGGTTTTCCAGAATTTTATTTCTATTTTTTTCTTCAAATTTTGAAAACATGAAAAAAATGTTTTATAAAAACCACACCTTTGTTTATCTTCCAAATATTTTTGAAAAGTTTCTGCTAATAGAAGAAAGGCATCCTATCAACTTTTTACGGGCTAAACCATTTTTGAGGCCGGGAGAATTTTTTTCCCAACAAATGTAATTTGCTAATTTTTCTCATAAACGATAAAAGATATCGCGAAAGGACAAGAGGCATTTTTAGTATTATTATTATTATTATTATTATTATTATAGATTAGCAGTTCGAACTCGAAAGTTCATTGCCTCACTAACCCGAGACCGCCACACATCTCTATCCTGTGCATCCTCCATCCAGTTTAAGTAATCATGTCCTAGTTCTTTTAAATCATCCCTTACATTTTTCTCCCATCTGTTTCTCGGTCTGCCTAAGGGTCTCTTACCAATCGGTCTCCCTCTTAGAACTTGCGCCACTGTTCTTTCATTTCCCATTCTTGCTACATGCCCCGCCCATCTTAGTTTACGCGCTTTCATTACTCTATTAATATTTGCTGACCCGTAGAGAGCATGCAGCTCATCATTATGCAGTTTTCTCCATTCGCCGGTCTCTTCGTCCCTTTTTGGACCATAGATTTTTCTAAGTACTTTATTCTCAAAAACTCTAAACCTATTCTCCTCTCCTTTCGTCAGCGCCCACGTTTCGCACCCGTACATGACGACCGGCATTATTATTGTTTTGTAGATTCTTACTTTGATGTTTCTAGATAGCAATCGCGATTTTAATAGTGTGTTTGCTGCATAATAGCACCCATTGCCAGCGTGCAATCGCGCGTTGATTTCCGTTTTAATCTTATTTTCGCTAGTTATAATTGACCCGAGATATTTAAACTCGCTAACCCTTTCGAATTTCATATTTCCGGCTGTTAGATCCCCGTCTTGATTACTTTGTTCAGATCTGACGACGGTCATATATTTTGTTTTCGTTTCGCTAACCTCCAAGCCCATATCTTTGGCTTTTGTGATCAAGATTTCTGCATTTTTTGCTACCGTTTCTTTATCATCCCCTAGTATGTCGAGATCATCCGCATATCCAAGAATTTGTATTACCCCATTGAGGGTAGCACCGGTCGGATTCGCCTGCACTTGCCTAACCACGTATTCTAAAACTAAGTTAAAAAGGACGCACGAAAGTGCATCGCCCTGTTTCAGACCATCGCGGATCGAAAACTCTTCAGATAACCTTCCGTTTACGCGTACTCTTCCCCTACTGCCGCTTAAGCAAATTTCGATAAGTCTAACCAATTTTCTTGGCACACCCAAGAACTCCAGGATCCAGTACATTCGCGCGCGTATAATAGAGTCGTAAGCTTTTTTAAAATCGATAAATAGCTGATGCACTGCTTCATTAAATTCCCATTTTTTTTCTAGCAGTTGTCTAATTGTGAACATTTGATCGCTTGTAGATCGGTTTCGGCGGAATCCACACTGGTAATCCCCAATGATTTCCTCGGCGAGAGGAGTTAGCCTACCTAAGATTACATTGGACAGGATCTTGTAACACGACGACACAAGTGAAATTCCCCGATAATTGTTACAGTTCATTTTATCGCCTTTTTTAAAGATAGGAATAACAATAGAGTCATTCCATTCCTCTGGAATGCGTTCTGTTTTCCAAACTGTGCATATTAATTTACAAATTTTTCTTTTGAGGCAAGGGCCTCCATTTTTTATCAGTTCAGCCGGTAGGTCATCGATGCCCGCGGCTTTGTTATTTTTCAACTTCTTTATGGCCATTTCTATTTCTATATCAGCAGGATCATCAATTAATAGATCAGCAGTGTGGATTTCGCCGAGATTACCTTCAACGGGGGCTTCGCGTACATTTAATAGTTTATCGAAATATTCTTTCCATAAATTCAGTCTCTCTGTCGCATCGGCTACCAGATTGCCATTTTCGTCCCTCATTACTTCCGTTCTACTTTGAAAGCCTTTCCTTATAAAATGTATTCCCCTGTACATCTCGCGCGGGTTATTCTGTTTATTATGCGTTTCTATTGCTAGTATTTTATTCTTTTCCCACTCCCTTTTCTTGGATCTATAGAGCCTATTTGTACTTTTACTAATCTCGAGATACTTCTTATGTGTTTGATCGCACTTATTTTGTAAACTACTTAGTCTGGCCTTCCGACGTTTTTCAAACCCGAGTTTGCACTCTTCGTCATACCATGGTTTGCTTTTTGTTACTTTCTTTAAACCTATCGTAAGTTTCGCGGCTGTCTTTACCGCCTTTTTTATATTGCTCCATAGGGTTTCCGGGTCCTCCTCGTAATTATTGTTATCGTCTCTCTGTTCTTGGAGAGCATCAAAGCTATTAGAAATCTCAACTTGATAATTTAATGTTTCTGTTGCTGTTTTGAACTTATCTATATTGAAACGAACTGTTGGCTCTGTGCGGCTTGTTTTCTTAGTTATCGCTAGCCTAGATCTTATTTTTACTATCACGAGAAAATGGTCTGAATTTAAATCCGCTCCCCTATACGATCTTATATCGAGAATTTTTGTATGACGTCTTCTGTCAATTAGAACGTGATCAATCTGATTGTGAGTGTTACCATCTGGTGATCTCCAGGTGGCCTTATGTATATTTTTATGCTTGAAATATGTGCTTTTGACAACGAGGTTCTTTGAAGCTGCAAAGTTTATTACTCTAGTTCCATTATCATTACTGACCTCATGCGAACTTTCTGATCCTATTGTAGGCCTATACATCGGTTCTTTTCAAATTTTCGCGTTGAAATCTCCCAATACTATTTTTGCGTCAAAAGCTGAGAACTTGTCAAAAACCTGCTCGATTGTTTCGTAAAAGAGATCTTTAGTGTCTTCGTCTTTGTCCTCGGTGGGGCAGTGCACATTGATTAATACCTGTTTGCTGAAAATACCCTTCAGTACAATGTATGATAACCGATCGTTAATGAATTGCATGTCGATAACCGCTTGCGAGATTCGTTTATTAATAAGAAAACCGGTCCCCAGTCTCCATTCCTTAGCTCCCCCATAGTGAAAAGTATAGTTATCCTTAGAAATTGACGCGAAATCGCCCGGCCAGCATGTTTCCTGGAGTGCTATTAAGTCAGTATTGTAATCATTTGCTATCTTAATGAGTTCGCTAAATCCGCCAGTACTTAGGCTACGCGCGTTTAGAGTTCCCACCCTTAGATCTTTAACTGTAGTTTTTTGTTTTTGCAAGTTAGCCATGGTAGTTTCAAGATAATCCGCACGTTAGGATCCTATTCCGATCGTAGGTAAGTCCACTGTCCCAGGAGTGATAACCCCCATACCTCCCTAGGTCCAAGTATGGGAGCTTTCCGACTCTGACAAGGACCATGTCAACTTGTCGTCAGACACATTACAGTTTCATCCTCGTATCCTAACGTCCCCCTGCAAGGCAGCGCGCCTACTGGCATCAATACCCCTTCGGCCCTATACAGGCGAATCATTCCACACATCCCTTGCGGGCAGTGTCATCGCTGCGGTGTCCAATGGGCAGCAGGATTTTTCCCTTACAAGATTTTTAGTTTTGGTTCGGGCAGTGTTTCTAGGTGGATACACGCTGCACCTCGGCCTGCCAGGACCCACCCATTGCGTATGAACGCAATTGGTGGGTCCCCCCAAGCCATGGTCATCGTGTTTTCTACCAGTGCTAGGCCAACATCTTAGGCTGGGCTCACCACACCCACGACTGGTTCCTATCGGCTGTCCGCGGCTGCTTATTCTTGTATTCGCAGCTAACCTGAGGGGCTGTTCAGCCTAACGGGCCGTTCCTCTATCCGCAACCCGAGGACGCGCTGCGTAGTGGTGACAACGTGCAAATTTTTATATGAACATTTTTTCGTATCTTGTCATTATTTACGAGAAAAAGTAGAAAATTCGATTGTAAGAAAAAAAATTATCCTGGCTGCGAAAGTTATTTAGCTAGCATAAAACTTACAAGATATCTTTCTTATCAAAGTAAACATTTTTTTTAAAATTGGCACACAATACAAGGGTCGGTTTTTTAAGAAAATCAACTTTAACTTTTTTCAGAAATCAAATACGCAAAACTTCTCAGAAATTTTTTTTTGTTTGCAAATCGGAAAAATACACATCGCTTCTTTTCCTCTAAAAAACAACATATTTCGTCCCCAAGAGATTCGGCGACTTCAAGTGCTAATCCCTGTCTGATTTGAAATGGATTCGGTCTTGAAATTTTTTTTTTTTATTCTCTTCAAATCTTGATAGATCCTTAAAAAGCTTCATAATTTTGGATTTTTAATAAGTTTGATATTATTTTACTCTTAATCTGATACGGAACTGAAGTTAGGTGCGTTTCCAACAATTGATAATATTGATATAATATACCACGAAGGAATAGTAAGGAGTAGTATCCCTGTAAGTGGGGAGTGGGACGAGCGACGTCCAATAATTCGTTAATGCTAGCTACGAATGAAAACTCTTATGCTGCCCCGTTCACATGCGCACTGGCGGTTGCCATGCCATCGATGTCAACACGCGTTTGAAGTTTCGAACTTGTGTATTGAACGAACATAAACAAACGAACATAACCGACATGTGCATCGAGATGTCAAAAGGTAACATATTGAGTGGGTATAACATGTGACTGCGAAAACAGCTCTGCGCATGTGCACGGGGGAGCGTACGAGTTTTCATTCGTAGCAAGCATTAACGAATTCTTGGACGTCACTTGTTCCACCTCTGCTCACCAAACACATAGGGTGATACCACTCCTTACTATTCCTTCGTGTAATATACTAAAATCCGTCACTTTTATTAATAATGCAATGAATTAAGCAACATAAAGTTCTTTTGAAAAAAAATAACATCTCTGATTTAAAATTACGTTTGATATTTGTGGATAAATACTCATTTGAAAGTTGAAAGTTGTGCTTTGCAAACCGAAAAATGTGAAAAAAGTCAGGAATTTCGGGCACATTTAAGAAGAGTCAAGTTTAGAGCATTATTTCTTATACAAGAAGCAATGGGAAAAATTCGAAAAAATTCAGAAATAGGAGGGAAACATTTGTAAACAAATTGTGGTTGACAAATTTAAGAAATAATAAAAGTTGTTGCCTAAAATTACAAAAATGTACAACTATAATATCTGCAGTTCTATTGAAGATATTGAAGCGATTCAAACTTCAAACTGTAACAGATAGGCTCCGTAATTATTTACAATCTCCCTGAAGGATGTGATTGATTTATTTTTGGTGGAAGTCGCTATATTTTTTGACATCTTTTTTTATTGGAAAGCAGGTGTCAAAAATCACATCGTTCTGGGAGATTGCAAATAATTAGAGCCTGTCCATTACAGTTTGGAGTTTGTATCGCTTTAATATCTTCATTAGTACTGCAACTAGTATAGTTGTACATTTTTTTAATTTTAAGCAACAATTTTTATTATTCCTCAAATTTGTCAACTGCAATTTGTTCACAAATGTTTTCCTCATATTCATGATTTTTTCCCATTTTTCCCATTACCTCTTTTATAAGAAATAATGCTCTAAACTTGACTCTTCTTAAATGTGCCCGAAATTCCTTACTTTTTTGCACATCTTCAGTCTGCAAAGCACAAAAAATTTTTTACATTAATGTCTTCAAGCTCATTCACGTGAAACACTGTTAGCTTTCAAATGACTATTTACTTATTACTCTAGCATTTTTTTGCGGAGTTTTTAATAACTTTTGCGCCGATTAGGTCAAATTTCAAAATAAAATAATATTGGATAACTGAAGTTGCTGCTTGATCTGTGATTTATTATAATAGCAAAAGTTCTTGGTCAAAGTGTCATATTTTTAAAAAATTTTAGATTTTTGTAGAAACTTGTTTATTACGTATGCAAAATAATTGCTGGTAAAAATGTATATTTTTTTGTTCAAATTTGTACGTCTTTACAATAAACTACCAGTATTCACAACATAGTTTTAAGTACAGTTTTCCAATATTTAAGCTTTGGAGAAATCTTGTATTTTTTGTAAAGATTTGTAATATTCTACAATAATTTACGAGGAATTAAAAGTGTTTTCACGACGTCAAACGCCCAAATTTAAAAAATGTAAGATCCTGTAGTTTTCTTTAATACTTTTTAGATTGTTACAACAAAGTAACAAAATATTAATAAAAAGTTATACAAATTTTTGAATTGTAGAAACTTATACTGTATGATTAATTTTTTTTTCTTTGCTGCAAGAAAATACAAGGCAAAATTAGCTATTTGTATTTAATTTTGTTGTTGTTAATTTTGTACATTTTTTACAAACAAGTACATGGTTTAACAACAAATTTCAGTTGTAGAAATGTTGCACTTGTAAAAAAATTTTCCACTGGGGCATTGACTGTCAGTTGTTTGTGATAATAAGCAGTCGTGCAATCGGTATGTATAATTGTTACTAGCACCGAAATTCGAAGTTATGTACCCCTCGCGATAGATCCAAAACAAATAGTATTCAATGATTTTATTAATATGCATTACTATCATATTAATTCCTATCTAATAGTTGGAGAAGGTTCGGGTCCAGG
>CAKNXH010071365.1:0-10967 GCA_932178445.1 Andricus quercusramuli | reverse complement strand
GGCTGAAAATACGAATTTTCTACGCAGCCGTTGAATTCTAAACCAAAAAATGTGAATTTTTAAGAAAAAATTTCATTTTCAACCGAAACCGATCAACTTTTAACCAGACAAGTCAAAACTACGAATTTTAAACAGAAAAGTTGAATTTTCAATAAAATAATTCAACTTTGGACCATATAACATTTTGAAATAAAAAAATCAATTATCAACCAAAAATGTTATAGTAGACTTTTTAACAAAAAAATACTTCGATTTTCTTATTGAGTTCTATTAATTTAGTTCACATTTAAGTGGAAAAACGATGAAAAGGGGAAGTAATTCTGGAAATAATAATAATGGAAATAATGCTTGCGGTAAATGACACTATTTTGACACTATTTTTAAAATTTTATGATACTACTTACACTATTTTGATCTCTAAACTCTCTAAAGTGAGTCGGAGGCCTGTAATTTCAGCAAGTAGTAATTTTTCACGATTGGCAGGGAGAAGAAATTGTTTACACGAATGAAAATTGCTTAAATAATTTCCAAATATCCCAAACAAAAAATATTAATCTTAACATTCGTTAATTGTGTCAATAATTCCAGAAAATACTATCCTGTCACGATTTCGTGGAAGTTATATGAATAGAAATTGTTTAAAAATGTGCAGAATATGTTAAACAGAAAATATTATTTTTTACATTCATCGACTATATCATTTATCCTGAAAAATAGTAACTTTTCACGATTCACTGGGGGAAACAATTGCTTAAACAAAAAAATAAAGTACAGTCTTTAAATTAGAAGTTATTGGGTGGAAATTATTCTTCGAACATTCGTTGAGAAGTGAAAAAACTTTAGTTTTCAAAAAGTTGATAAAAAGTACTTCTTTTTTCCATGATTACGAAAACCGTGTTTTTCTGATTTAAAACGCCACACGGATTAATGTTAAGCGATTTGCAAAAATTGGGAATTTCTTTTGCTGGAAAACGACTAATTTGGTGGGGGGGGGGGGGTCGATCACAAAAAATCGGAAGTCGAATTTTTGGACCACCGTACTGTTACAAGCCCTTATACTGTTATATTTTTTTTTCATTTTTATTACTCAAGAGATTATATTTCAGTTTTTTTTTTCTTTAAATTTTAAATACATAATAGTAACAAGCATCAAGTTTTACATCAACCTAAAGTATAAAATATTTTAATGCATATTTAATGAGAATTTTTCGTTAGGTTTGGGATGAAGATGAACACGAAAATTGGCACCTCACAGCATCATGGAAAGCTCACAGTGGTTCGGTATGGAAAGTCACATGGGCACATCCAGAATTTGGTCAAGTTCTTGCCACCTGTTCCTTTGACAGAACAGCTGCTGTTTGGGAAGAAATTGGTATGAAACGGCCTGAAAGTTAAAAACAATAAATAAACAATTGATCAAGGGGTACATCACTATTGCAAATAGAGCATTTTAAATCATAATTTAGAATCGTTAAAATTGTTTTGTTTTTAATGATCAAGTCTCCATTTTTAAAAAGCTTTAAGATTTAAAATAGTTGAATTTTGAGTCTTCGCTTGAAATAATTTTCATCCCGGTGGGAAAATTTTTACAAAAAAGTACAAAAAACTAAAACCATTTTTACAGGAATCTACAAATAAATGCGATAATTGCAACCAAAGTTACAAGAAAGTACAACTTTTTTCGATTATTCGGACGAGTTTTGTACTTTTTTTGTATTTTTTTCATATTGCTGTATTTTATTTTACAATTAAATTTTCTAAAAGAATTTACAAAAAAAAAGTACAACCACAAGAATTTACAACTATAAGAATCTACAGGAATTTACAGGTTTTGTAGACAAAAAGTTGTTAATTTTCGACTTAGGATAACAAATATTTCGGATATTGCAATGAGATAATGTTAAATTAAGATGTGTTTCAAGTTTTTCTTTTCAAATATACACAGGGTGTCTACCCTACCTGGAAAACCTGGTAAACCTGGAAATGTCAGGGAATTTTTTTTTAAGTCAGGGAAATTTTTAAGAGGTTGCCTACCTTTTTAAAAATTACAGTATTGAATTGAATGAAAATGATTCTCCATTTGTGAAAGTATAGCTCTCTGTTACTATATTCATCTATTTGGTTGAAAATTCGATCTTTTTGGTTGAATTCCATTATTTTTTATTGAAAATTGTAATCTTTTCTGTTTGAAATATCAGCTGCTACATTTTTCGTTCCGAGTTCATATTTTCCGAAAGAAGATTTAATTACTTGGTTGAGAGTTACTCTTTTGTTGAAAATTTGTTTGTTTTTTTCTTGTTCAAAATTATTTTTGTTATTGAAAATGTTACTATTCAATATTTAGTTGAAAAATTATCTTTTTTACTATTTTTATTGATTTTTTTATTCTGTTATTATTATTTTATTATTTATTATTTTTTAGAAAATTTTCACTTTAGTAGAAATTAATCTTATGGATTGAAAATTAATCTTGTTGTTTGTAATTTAATGTTAAACATTAATTTTTAAGTGAAAGTTTAACTATTCAATGGTTGATTGACAATTTATCTTTTTAATTGAAAATTCATGTATTTTAATGAGAATTCTTCTTATTTAGTCAAAGTTAATCTTCTTGGTTGAAAATTCTTATTTTTGATTTGAAAATCAACTATTCCAGTTAAAGATTGATCATTTCCGTTGAAAATTCATGTATTTTGTTGAAAAATCGTTTTTGTGGTAGAAAAATCATTTTCTTGACTTAAAATTCAAGTATTCCAGCTAAGTATTCATCATTTTAGTTGAAAATTTATCTTTCCACTCAAAAGTAAAACTACTTGGTTGAAAGTTAAATAGAATTTGTTTTTAAAATGATTTTTTATTTGTGTAGAAAATTAATTTTTTTTTTAATGAAAATTTAACTTTTTCATTTTTGTTGGGAACTGATCTTTTTTTGTTCAAAATTCAGCTATTTGTTTGAAAATTGATCTTTTTCAGTTACCAAAATATGCACTGCATTTTAAGTATAAGTATATAAAATAAAAATTTATTTGAATTATTATTCAAATTCATGGACTTTAAGAGAAAAATTCAACAAATCATTAATTATGTTTTTAGTATTATTTAATTAGTCGATCACGCTAAAATATTTAAGAATGTCTTTAATATTAATTGAATTCCTAGAAACTGAAAAAAAACATTATTTACAATAAATTCGCAAAACTGTATACATATCCGAGTCGATTGTTTTAAAATATGCGAAATATTTGCATGGTTACATGCTATGAAAAATTATACCTGAAAAAAACTTGGGATACCTGGAAAAAACCTGGAATTGTCAGGGAATTTTTTTCCAGGATTTGAGTAGACACCCTGATACAGCAATCGATTGGACACCATGTATGTCATTGCAATATTCTCAATATTTGTCATCCTAGGTCGAAAAAGAACAACTTTTTGACTGTAAATAAAAATTGAACAATCTTCCAGATTCTTTTTTGCAAATTTTGGTAATCTCTTTAAATATTCTTTTAAAATTAATTGAAAAAAAATGATTTTCAGTTTTTCTAGGAACTTTGATAACAATTTTTTATTCTTATGAAATCTTTCAAAATTCTTAAAAGGCTTCTGATTTTTTTATTCGAAGTCTTCAAAAATCTACATTTTTTTAAATGTTTTGTAATCTTTTCAAGTTTTAAATTATTTTCGAATCTTTCAAAACTTCTAAATATAGCTTAAACTTCCTCGAATTTTTTCCAATTTAATAATCGTTCAATTGTTATTTCTCAATCAAAATTTGTGTTTTTTTTTCAATAAAGCTTTTTAAATATTCTCTTAACATTAATTTTTCAAAATGAAAAATCTTTCCAAATCAAAGAGGGTTCTTGGGCACAAATATGTTGTTCTTTAGAGGAAATTAGGTCTATTGTCTTCTTTCGTAATCCGCTGGAAAAATTAAAAACGGTTTAAAATTAACAATATGGCGGCCGTTTTTCTGAAAAAATTCAAAGTAGATTTTCTCAAAAACCCCACTCTTATATTTTTGCCATTTTTTTATTTTTACTTTGATAAGAAAGATATCTTGTAAGTTTTATCCTCGCTAAATATCTTTTGTGGCCAAGAGAATTTTTTTTCTTACAATCGAATTTTCTACTTTTTGTCGCAAACAATGACAGATACGAAAAAAATGTTAAGACAAAAGTTTGCACTTCTAAAAAAGTTCTATTAAAAATGTCTCTCGTTCTTTTGCAATATCTTTAATCGTTTACGAGAAAAATTCAAAAATTAGATTTTGAAGGAAAAATATTCTCCCGGTCTCAAAAATGGTTCAGCCCGCATGATGCTGATAAGATGCCTTTCTTCTATTAGCAGAAATGTAAACAAAATATGTGAAAAAATAAAAAAGGTGGGGTTTTCCAGAATTTTATTTCTATTTTTTTCTTCAAATTTTGAAAACATGAAAAAAATGTTTTATAAAAACCACACCTTTGTTTATCTTCCAAATATTTTTGAAAAGTTTCTGCTAATAGAAGAAAGGCATCCTATCAACTTTTTACGGGCTAAACCATTTTTGAGGCCGGGAGAATTTTTTTCCCAACAAATGTAATTTGTTAATTTTTCTCATAAACGATAAAAGATATCGCGAAAGGACAAGAGGCATTTTTAGTATTATTATTATTATTATAGATTAGCAGTTCGAACTCGAAAGTTCATTGCCTCACTAACCCGAGACCGCCACACATCTCTATCCTGTGCATCCTCCATCCAGTTTAAGTAATCATGTCCTAGTTCTTTTAAATCATCCCTTACATTTTTCTCCCATCTGTTTCTCGGTCTGCCTAAGGGTCTCTTACCAATCGGTCTCCCTCTTAGAACTTGCGCCACTGTTCTTTCATTTCCCATTCTTGCTACATGCCCCGCCCATCTTAGTTTATGCGCTTTCATTACTCTATTAATATTTGCTGACCCGTAGAGAGCATGCAGCTCATCATTATGCAGTTTTCTCCATTCGCCGGTCTCTTCGTCCCTTTTTGGACCATAGATTTTTCTAAGTACTTTATTCTCAAAAACTCTAAACCTATTCTCCTCTCCTTTCGTCAGCGCCCACGTTTCGCACCCGTACATGACGACCGGCATTATTATTGTTTTGTAGATTCTTACTTTGATGTTTCTAGATAGCAATCGCGATTTTAATAGTGTGTTTGCTGCATAATAGCACCCATTGCCAGCGTGCAATCGCGCGTTGATTTCCGTTTTAATCTTATTTTCGCTAGTTATAATTGACCCGAGATATTTAAACTCGCTAACCCTTTCGAATTTCATATTTCCGGCTGTTAGATCCCCGTCTTGATTACTTTGTTCAGATCTGACGACGGTCATATATTTTGTTTTCGTTTCGCTAACCTCCAAGCCCATATCTTTGGCTTTTGTGATCAAGATTTCTGCATTTTTTGCTACCGTTTTTTTATCATCCCCTAGTATGTCGAGATCATCCGCATATCCAAGAATTTGTATTACCCCATTGAGGGTAGCACCGGTCGGATTCGCCTGCACTTGCCTAACCACGTATTCTAAAACTAAGTTAAAAAGGACGCACGAAAGTGCATCGCCCTGTTTCAGACCATCGCGGATCGAAAACTCTTCAGATAACCTTCCGTTTACGCGTACTCTTCCCCTACTGCCGCTTAAGCAAATTTCGATAAGTCTAACCAATTTTCTTGGCACACCCAAGAACTCCAGGATCCAGTACATTCGCGCGCGTATAATAGAGTCGTAAGCTTTTTTAAAATCGATAAATAGCTGATGCACTGCTTCATTAAATTCCCATTTTTTTTCTAGCAGTTGTCTAATTGTGAACATTTGATCGCTTGTAGATCGGTTTCGGCGGAATCCACACTGGTAATCCCCAATGATTTCCTCGGCGAGAGGAGTTAGCCTACCTAAGATTACATTGGACAGGATCTTATAACACGACGACACAAGTGAAATTCCCCGATAATTGTTACAGTTCATTTTATCGCCTTTTTTAAAGATAGGAATAACAATAGAGTCATTCCATTCCTCTGGAATGCGTTCTGTTTTCCAAACTGTGCGTATTAATTTACAAATTTTTCTTTTGAGGCAAGGGCCTCCATTTTTTATCAGTTCAGCCGGTAGGTCATCGATGCCCGCGGCTTTGTTATTTTTCAACTTCTTTATGGCCATTTCTATTTCTATATCAGCAGGATCATCAATTAATAGATCAGCAGTGTGGATTTCGCCGAGATTACCTTCAACGGGGGCTTCGCGTACATTTAATAGTTTATCGAAATATTCTTTCCATAAATTCAGTCTCTCTGTCGCATCGGCTACCAGATTGCCATTTTCGTCCCTCATTACTTCCGTTCTACTTTGAAAGCCTTTCCTTATAAAATGTATTCCCCTGTACATCTCGCGCGGGTTATTCTGTTTATTATGCGTTTCTATTGCTAGTATTTTATTCTTTTCCCACTCCCTTTTCTTGGATCTATAGAGCCTATTTGTACTTTTACTAATCTCGAGATACTTCTTATGTGTTTGATCGCACTTATTTTGTAAACTACTTAGTCTGGCCTTCCGACGTTTTTCAAACCCGAGTTTGCACTCTTCGTCATACCATGGTTTGCTTTTTGTTACTTTCTTTAAACCTATCGTAAGTTTCGCGGCTGTCTTTACCGCCTTTTTTATATTGCTCCATAGGGTTTCCGGGTCCTCCTCGTAATTATTGTTATCGTCTCTCTGTTCTTGGAGAGCATCAAAGCTATTAGAAATCTCAACTTGATAATTTAATGTTTCTGTTGCTGTTTTGAACTTATCTATATTGAAACGAACTGTTGGCTCTGTGCGGCTTGTTTTCTTAGTTATCGCTAGCCTAGATCTTATTTTTACTATCACGAGAAAATGGTCTGAATTTAAATCCGCTCCCCTATACGATCTTATATCGAGAATGTTTGTATGACGTCTTCTGTCAATTAGAACGTGATCAATCTGATTGTGAGTGTTACCATCTGGTGATCTCCAGGTGGCCTTATTTATATTTTTATGCTTGAAATATGTGCTTTTGACAACGAGGTTCTTTGAAGCTGCAAAGTTTATTACTCTAGTTCCATTATCATTACTGACCTCATGCAAACTTTCTGATCCTATTGTAGGCCTATACATCGGTTCTTTTCCAATTTTCGCGTTGAAATCTCCCAATACTATTTTTGCGTCAAAAGCTGAGAACTTGTCAAAAACCTGCTCGATTGTTTCGTAAAAGAGATCTTTAGTGTCTTCGTCTTTGTCCTCGGTGGGGCAGTGCACATTGATTAATACCTGTTTGCTGAAAATACCCTTCAGTACAATGTATGATAACCGATCGTTAATGAATTGCATGTCGATAACCGCTTGCGAGATTCGTTTATTAATAAGAAAACCGGTCCCCAGTCTCCATTCCTTAGCTCCCCCATAGTGAAAAGTATAGTTATCCTTAGAAATTGACGCGAAATCGCCCGGCCAGCATGTTTCCTGGAGTGCTATTAAGTCAGTATTGTAATCATTTGCTATCTTAATGAGTTCGCTAAATCCGCCAGTACTTAGGCTACGCGCGTTTAGAGTTCCCACCCTTAGATCTTTAACTGTAGTTTTTTGTTTTTGCAAGTTAGCCATGGTAGTTTCAAGATAATCCGCACGTTAGGATCCTATTCCGATCGTAGGTAAGTCCACTGTCCCAGGAGTGATAACCCCCATACCTCCCTAGGTCTAAGTATGGGAGCTTTCCGACTCTGACAAGGACCATGTCAACTTGTCGTCAGACACATTACAGTTTCATCCTCGTATCCTAACGTCCCCCTGCAAGGCAGCGCGCCTACTGGCATCAATACCCCTTCGGCCCTATACAGGCGAATCATTCCACACATCCCTTGCGGGCAGTGTCATCGCTGCGGTGTCCAATGGGCAGCAGGATTTTTCCCTTACAAGATTTTTAGTTTTGGTTCGGGCAGTGTTTCTAGGTGGATACACGCTGCACCTCGGCCTGCCAGGACCCACCCATTGCGTATGAACGCAATTGGTGGGTCCCCCCAAGCCATGGTCATCGTGTTTTCTACCAGTGCTAGGCCAACATCTTAGGCTGGGCTCACCACACCCACGACTGGTCCCTCTCGGCTGTCCGCGGCTGCTTATTCTTGTATTCGCAGCTAACCTGAGGGGCTGTTCAGCCTAACGGGCCGTTCCTCTATCCGCAACCCGAGGACGCGCTGCGTAGTGGTGACAACGTGCAAATTTTTATATGAACATTTTTTCGTATCTTGTCATTATTTACGAGAAAAAGTAGAAAATTCGATTGTAAGAAAAAAAATTATCCTGGCTGCGAAAGTTATTTAGCTAGCATAAAACTTACAAGATATCTTTCTTATCAAAGTAAACATTTTTTTAAAAATTGGCACACAATACAAGGGTCGGTTTTTTAAGAAAATCAACTTTAACTTTTTTCAGAAATCAAATACGCAAAACTTCTCAGAAATTTTTTTTTGTTTGCAAATCGGAAAAATACACATCGCTTCTTTTCCTCTAAAAAACAACATATTTCGTCCCCAAGAGATTCGGCGACTTCAAGTGCTAATCCCTGTCTGATTTGAAATGGATTCGGTCTTGAAATTTTTTTTTTTATTCTCTTCAAATCTTGATAGATCCTTAAAAAGCTTCATAATTTTGGATTTTTAATAAGTTTGATATTATTTTACTCTTAATCTGATACGGAACTGAAGTTAGGTGCGTTTCCAACAATTGATAATATTGATATAATATACCACGAAGGAATAGTAAGGAGTAGTATCCCTGTAAGTGGGGAGTGGGACGAGCGACGTCCAATAATTCGTTAATGCTAGCTACGAATGAAAACTCTTATGCTGCCCCGTTCACATGCGCACTGGCGGTTGCCATGCCATCGATGTCAACACGCGTTTGAAGTTTCGAACTTGTGTATTGAACGAACATAAACAAACGAACATAACCGACATGTGCATCGAGATGTCAAAAGGTAACATATTGAGTGGGTATAACATGTGACTGCGAAAACAGCTCTGCGCATGTGCACGGGGGAGCGTACGAGTTTTCATTCGTAGCAAGCATTAACGAATTCTTGGACGTCACTTGTTCCACCTCTGCTCACCAAACACATAGGGTGATACCACTCCTTACTATTCCTTCGTGTAATATACTAAAATCCGTCACTTTTATTAATAATGCAATGAATTAAGCAACATAAAGTTCTTTTGAAAAAAAATAACATCTCTGATTTAAAATTACGTTTGATATTTGTGGATAAATACTCATTTGAAAGCTGAAAGTTGAAAGTTGTGCTTTGCAAACCGAAAAATGTGAAAAAAGTCAGGAATTTCGGGCACATTTAAGAAGAGTCAAGTTTAGAGCATTATTTCTTATACAAGAAGCAATGGGAAAAATTCGAAAAAATTCAGAAATAGGAGGTAAAAATTTGTAAACAAATTGTGGTTGACAAATTTAAGAAATAATAAAAGTTGTTGCCTAAAATTACAAAAATGTACAACTATAATATCTGCAGTTCTATTGAAGATATTGAAGCGATTCAAACTTCAAACTGTAACGGATAGGCTCCGTAATTATTTACAATCTCCCTGAAGGATGTGATTGATTTATTTTTGGTGGAAGTCGCGATATTTTTTGACATCTTTTTTTATTGGAAAGCAGGTGTCAAAAATCACATCGTTCTGGGAGATTGCAAATAATTAGAGCCTGTCCATTACAGTTTGGAGTTTGTATCGCTTTAATATCTTCATTAGTACTGCAACTAGTATAGTTGTACATTTTTTTAATTTTAAGCAACAATTTTTATTATTCCTCAAATTTGTCAACTGCAATTTGTTCACAAATGTTTTCCTCATATTCATGATTTTTTCCCATTTTTCCCATTACCTCTTTTATAAGAAATAATGCTCTAAACTTGACTCTTCTTAAATGTGCCCGAAATTCCTTACTTTTTTGCACATCTTCAGTCTGCAAAGCACAAAAAATTTTTTACATTAATGTCTTCAAGCTCATTCACGTGAAACACTGTTAGCTTTCAAATGACTATTTACTTATTACTCTAGCATTTTTTTTGCGGAGTTTTTAATAACTTTTGCGCCGATTAGGTCAAATTTCAAAATAAAATAATATTGGATAACTGAAGTTGCTGCTTGATCTGTGATTTATTATAATAGCAAAAGTTCTTGGTCAAAGTGTCATATTTTTAAAAAATTTTAGATTTTTGTAGAAACTTGTTTATTACGTATGCAAAATAATTGCTGGTAAAAATGTATATTTTTTTGTTCAAATTTGTACGTCTTTACAATAAACTACCAGTATTCACAACATAGTTTTAAGTACAGTTTTCCAATATTTAAGCTTTGGAGAAATCTTGTATTTTTTGTAAAGATTTGTAATATTCTACAATAATTTACGAGGAATTAAAAGTGTTTTCACGACGTCAAACGCCCAAATTTAAAAAATGTAAGATCCTGTAGTTTTCTGTAATACTTTTTAGATTGTTACAACAAAGTAACAAAATATTAATAAAAAGTTATACAAATTTTTGAATTGTAGAAACTTATACTGTATGATTAATTTTTTTTTCTTTGCTGCAAGAAAATACAAGGCAAAATTAGCTATTTGTATTTAATTTTGTTGTTGTTAATTTTGTACATTTTTTACAAACAAGTACATGGTTTAACAACAAATTTCAGTTGTAGAAATGTTGCACTTGTAAAAAAATTTTCCACTGGGGCATTGACTGTCAGTTGTTTGTGATAATAAGCAGTCGTGCAATCGGTATGTATAATTGTTACTAGCACCGAAATTCGAAGTTATGTACCCCTCGCGATAGATCCAAAACAAATAGTATTCAATGATTTTATTAATATGCATTATTATCATATTAATTCCTATCTAATAGTTGGAGAAGGTTCGGGTCCAGG
>CAKNXH010071359.1:0-10396 GCA_932178445.1 Andricus quercusramuli | reverse complement strand
AAGGCAAAGGGGAGGAGGTTAAAGATTATAGAGGAGTGACACTAATGTCAACACTGTATAAAGTATATGTGACTGTTTTATCGGAGAGGTTCAAAAAAAAGTTGTGGAGAAAAAGATAGAGCTACCGAATCAGACAGGGTTTAAAAAAGGGATGGGGGTGATGGACAATATATATGAAATTTTTAGAGAGACAAAAAGCAAGGTAAAGGTAGGAGAGCAAGTAGTAGGTAGTTTCTGGTTGGTGAGAGGTGTAAGGCAAGGATGCCCTCTGAGCCCACTTTTATTTAATATATTAATATCAGACTTGGAAGAAGAAATGCGGAGAAAAGGGTGGGGATAAGTTTGGATAGGGAACGAAAAGATATATACACTGGCATACGCAGACGATATAGTGTAGATAGCAGAGGATGAAGAAGGGATGGCCGGCTTGATTACAGGATTAGAGAAATACTTGGATGGGAAAAAGTTGAATTTAAATGTAGAAAGCCAAAGATAATGAGGTTTAGAAAAGGTGAGGGAAGAAAGAAAGAATGGACAGGGAGATGGAAGGGAATGAAATTAGAAGAAATAAAAGAGTTCAAGTATTATTGGGAATATAACTTGCAACCAAATGGAGATCATAGAGCTCATATAAGAGAAAGGATAAAAAAAGCAGCAGGTGTAATGAAACAGATATGGGGAATAGTAAAAAAGGTTTTAAAAGAATTGGAAAAGGAGAATGTGGTTTTTTGATACGCTGGTATGGCTGGTATTATGTTATGGAGCAGAGATATGGGATGGAAAGAAAGGAAAGAGATTGAGAATTTATAAGAAAGGTATATAAGGTGGACGCTAGGGGTAGACTGGAGGAAGCCGGGATATATGGTGAGAGAAAAAGCGAAAAGGGATCAAGTAAGTACTAGAGCGGGAAAGAGGGAATGGAATTTTTAGACGAAGCTGAGGGAGGAAAAGGAGATATAGAAGACGGGACTGGAGTCAACTATGTAGAAGTGGAAAAAGGGAGAGGGAAAGACAATTAATAGAAAGATGGAGTATGATTGAGGAATCAAAATATAATCAATGGTGTAAGATGATAAAAAAGGAAGAAGTACCAAAGTATTTAGAAGAGGGATGGGGAGAGAAAAGATGGACCAGAATAGCAAGATTTAGATTGGGAAACGAGGTAAGAGCAGGTATGTATTAGGAAAAGAAAGAGAACAGGAAGTGCAGAATCTGTGCATGGGAAGAGGAAACATGGGAGCATGTATGGGAAGGATGTGGGAGAGGAATGGAAGATAAAGGAAGCTGGCAAGAGAATGTGGTAAAGATTCTAGGGGAGGATGGTTTGGGGGAAGAGTGGATGAAGGAGCAAGAGGGTGCTAGGGGAGCGAATGAGAAAGAATGAAAGAATGGATGCAAAAAAATGCCAACATGGAGGTACAAGAGAAGTTAAAGAAAAAGGAAACGGAAGACGCTTAAATTAGAAGCGTAAAGATTTCTAAGTAATGTTTATGTAATAGTATAACTAAATTAAGATGCGTTTGCGCCCCCCCCCCCTCTCACAAATCTACTCACTCACTCGTTCACTAATACGTTCCAAATGGCGCTATCGTCAAAAAATATAAATAAGGATATAGATATAAGATTTTCTGTAAATAGGTGTAAATAATGAGGATAATATTTTCTAAAACATGTAGAAGGAAGTGTTGTAAGAAATGGAAGTCATTTAAACACTTAGGGGACTCATTATGAATAAAGAATAAGAACTAAAAAACATTTGTAACCAGAAATAAAATAGTTCACTGTTCAGTTAAAAAACTAATTTTGAACCAAGAAAAAGAAGCTTTGAACGAGACACTTAAATTTTCAATAAAAAATAATGCATTTTCAACCAAAAAGATGCATTTTCAAACAAGAAAGATTAATTTTCTACCAAAAAGTCGAGTTTTTAACTAAAAAATTAATTTGTAACCACAAAAAATATGTTCAACAAAGCAGTTAAATTTTTAATAAAGTAGTTATATTTTTATCCAAAGAAATGAATTTGCAACCAAAATAAATAAATTTGCAAACAAGAAGAATAATTTTCTAAAAAAAAAAAGTAAACTTTCAACTAAAAAGATAAATTTCCCAGAGAAAAACGAATTTTAAAAAAATTATTTAAATTTTCAACCGAAAAATGATTTTTCAACCAAAAAGAATAATTGTTGAGCATTGAGATTAATTTTCAACCAAAAGAGACGAATTTTCAATATAATACCTGAATTTTCATCAAAATGGTTCATTTTTAAACTAAAAGAGACGAAATTTTAACCAAAAACGGACAAGTTATATGATCAATTTTGAACGAAAAAAACTGATTTTCATCAAAATAATTTACTTCAAGCCAAAGAGATTAATCTTCAACATAAAATGTAATAGTTGATATATGAACCAAAAATATTTCAAATTAAAAGCAGTTGAATTCAACCAAAATGGACGAATTATCAAAAAATCATGTAATTTTTCAGATAAAAAACGTCAATTTTCAACCAAAAATAAAACAAAAACAAATAAAAACACATTTTCAAAAACAAAAAAAGAAACTTCAACCGATAAAATTCTAATCAAAAACAGTTGAATTGAAACAAATACCATTTTTTTCTAAAACAGTTGGTTTTTTAATTTGAAAATATGGTTAATTTTAGTTTTGGCTATAAAGAAATAGAAAACTGTCGAAAACATGTACTCTGAAACGTTCTTTCAGTAAACAATAATGTTATGTTTGTGAAATTCAGAACTATGCAAGAAAAACTGACCGTACTTAACATATTAAATTTTTTCTTTACAAACTGAATAGCTGAGACTTCGAATTTATTTTACGAATGAACTTTAAACTTTTATTAATAATTTGTTTTAAAAAAAGGTATTTTTCATATATTAAATTTGAATTTTCGCAGAACTCGGACCCGAACAGATCGCGCACTCTGGTGAGTGGTAAACTCCCCCATTGCATTAGACCTGCAGCACATCACGCCTAAAATAAAGGCGCAAATTTCAATTAAAAAATCCTGATTGGCTGATTTTCAATTTCGCGCCTTTATTTTAGGAAGGGTGGGCTGTAGGTCAAATGAAATTTCTGTTATGCTAAATCGATTCCAAATAGACCAAAATTACTTCTACGAAAATCTCAGATTTAAAAAAAAAATATTTCCGCAGCACGTGTCAGGAGAAAGACAGTGGAATTTCTGTAAAATGAAATTATGTCGAAAAGTAATTCGGAATAATAAAAATTATATGGAAAAGTAATTGGGAATAATAAAAATTACGTCGTGAAGTAATTCGGAATAATAAAAATTATGTTGAAAATGTTAGCTATTTTTAATTTAAAAAGCGAGGAAACTATTAAGTAGTTACCAGAAACGAAGATAGAGGGAGTAGAGGGGGAGAAGAAGGGGAGTGAAATAGGAGGTGTGGGGTATGCGAGTCGCAATACTTGTGGCGTGCTTTTGGTTATAATAAATGTTGAGTTGCTGATAATGCTAATTTGTTTATTTAACGGAAAATTCCTTAGTACAAGTAAGATGGAAGTTGTGGCGTGAGCCCGGAGAAGTCTAGGAGTCAGGACCAGCCAAGCTCAGTTAAACAAATAGGGAGCTTTGGAGGTTAGTTTCGCGGTATGGCCAAAATGGCGTCATATTGAAATTGGAGGACAAAGGAAGTGCCGTCGACGGTGAGTGTTGAGACTTATATTAATTTAATGAGGACACAAATATAAAAAATTAGTAGTCCATCGGGATTTGGTGAATGGCGTAATTCTATCGGAAAAATAGATGGTGATCGGTCCAACGGATGGCAAAGGCAAAGTGTGGCAGCGAGTGATTTTTTGGAGATGAAAAGTGCGATCTCTGACGGCGGTGCACAAAGCAGATCATTTGTCGGGCATGGTTGAGGCGATTATCTGAGTGCTAGTGAATCACATTTAAATTATCTTACAGTTCCTAGGAATGAGTGGGAACGTTACGAGCAAACTTTCCAAGGGTTCCTTGGTGGAGAAAACGCCGATGTACGAGCGAACCTTGCGAATGCGCCAATTGTGCAAAGATGGGACGGGAGTCAAGCACCTGGCGTGCAACGAAATCTGCAAAATTGGCGACCTGTACCATGGCCACGAAGATTGAGTCTTGGACAAGCGACTTTACCAGGACGAGAGGTGAATGCAGCTCCATTTCGTGCACAGTCTACATCATACCCATATAAAATAGAAAATCGTCCAGGAATAGAGTTCGAAAGAGTAGTGAAAATTGAACAGGGGGTTCAAAGTGAATTTGACGCGCAAGCTGCACACCTTCAACAGCAAGTGTACCCACGACAAAATTATCAACAATTTGAAGAGGAATACGGAAGTGATAGGAGGAATTCCGAGATAAATGATAGGGCACACAATGTGAAAGGTGATACGCAACCCCTTTAAGGCGAGACCAGTTATCAGTCGAATGTGATTCAGGAACTTTTAGCTCAACTAATAATTGAAAATCCGAACGTGCTTTTGAATAATTCTCGGTTATTATAAGCTTTGGTCGGAGTGGCAGATGAACCGAAAGAGGAGGATAGAAGCTCTTCTCATGACCGATGTACTCTTCCATCAGTTTCCAAGATCCGAGAATATGACGGGAAAGGAAAATCACATAAAGCGGAAATGTAGTTGGAAGACCTCGAGGATTTGGCAGCATTAAACAAATGGAACGAAATAACGAAGTTGAGAGCAGCGATCACGGGATTGAGACGGACGGCTAGAGAGTGCTGGTCGGCAGAGAGACACATTATGACAACTTGGATTGAATTTCGACAAATATTTCAGAAAATATTTATACGTGATCAAACAAGGACGGAGTTATGGCATCAGTTAACGGAAAAAAGCCAATTGCCAAATGAATCGACGACGAATTATGTCATTGACAAATTGTATTTGTGCAGAAAACTCAAATTAGACTTTACGGAAATTAACATACAAATTCTTGAAGGATTGTGGTCACAGCAGTTGTTTGTGCAGCTGAGTGCTCGGAAGCACACAAGAGAGGAAGATTTCTTGGAAGACCTCACTCAGTTGGAAGCGATGAATATGTCCCGACGACCTGCCAAAACGACAAAACCGGAAGATAAGACAAACTCGGAATCGACAAATTTGAAAGAAACCTCAACGGGCGGACATCAGAAAACTTTCAAACCCTCAGCACTAGTTAAGCGTCAGGATATATGCTATAATTGTGGGGATGAAGGTCATTTGGGAAGAGACTGTCCACGGCCGGGGAAGAATGTTTGTTACAAATGCAAACAAGAAGGCCGTATCAGCAAAAATTGCCCAAAAAAGGAAAATAAACCTTCGCCTTCATTAGTCAACGTGGTGGAACGAATTACAAATCCAAGTACCTGCAAAAAGATTATAGTTAACAACGAGTATGTGATAACTGGATTCTTGGATGGAGAAAGTTCGGACTGTTTGATTCGGAAGTCGATAGTAGAACATTGTAAATTCAAGGTCAGATCACCAGAACTAGCACCCGGAGGAGGTGCGATGGTTGGAATTAGAGGTCCGGCACAAGCATTTGGAGTGGTAAATCTTGTACTTGAGATCGATGGAGTTATGGGAGAAACAGTTCAAGCTTTAGTTGTTTCAGATTCAATGATTCCACGCGAAATATTGATTGGAACTGAGTGGCAATCTCCCTGTAGAAGCTGTCGATGTCAATACAGCTAGTCAAGTCAAGATCACTGAATGTGTGGTAATACGTCCATCGAAGGCATACTTGGTGCATGCCAATTCGAGAGCTGGTCCCATTGACGTATTGATGGCCAACTACGGGAAGAAGGAGATAGCAACGAAGGTGGGAGAAACAGCTGCACGAGATATAGTAAGTAGCGAGTCTGTTCCAAGAATCAAACCTGAGCAAGAACCTTTGGAGATGGGAACGCTCAAGGTAGGAGAAAATATCTCGAAAGATCAGGAACTTGAACTTCTTAATCTGGCTAATCAATACCGAACATGTTGGTCTTTGAATTTAGAAGAACCAGGATGCACCCACTTGAAGGAAATGGAGATAATAAAACTGAAGGGAGCTAAGCCGGTAAACTTAGCACCATACCGCGCAAATAAAACAGAAAGAGACCAGTTTAAAAACATCCTCGACGAATACAAGAGAGTGGGTCTGGTCCAAGATACGAAGTCACCATACGCCAGCCCAGCCATGATAATCAAGAAGAAAAATGGAGAACCTAGGATGGTGATAGACTATAGGAGACTCAATGCTCAAACCTTGAAGCAGAGCTACCCTTTGCCAAACATAGACGACCAGTTCCAGGAATTATCGGGAGCCACAATATTTGCTACTTTAGATCTGGTTCTTGGATACCATCAGGTCCCTTTAAGTAGAGAGGCTAGAGAAAAGACAGCGTTTGTGACACCGGAGGATTCTGGAGAGTTGACAAGAATGTCGTTCGGCTTGAAGAACGCTCCATTCGAATTTGGACGTGTCATGAACCAAGCTTTGGGGAATCTGCAAAACAAAGTCGCACTGTTCTACATGGATGATGTGATCATTCCTGCAAGGGATTGGGATGACCTTTTATGATGATTGGACTTGATATTACAAGCATTGGAGAAGGCAGGATTAACCTTAAATCCAAAAAAATGTATATTCGGAGTCCCTGAGGTGGAGTATCTTGGACATCAAATTTCAGCTGAAGGACTACGACCAGGAGTAACTAAGGTGGATGCAGATAAAAGGTTCCCAGTTTCGAAGAATGTTCACGAGGTGAGACGATTTCTGGGATTGACAGGTGCATTCCGAAGGTACATCATACGATATGCCTTGAAGGCGGAGCCACTAACGAGACTGCTGAAATCTAATACAAAGTTTCAATGGATGGACGAACAACAAAGAGCATTCGAGGATCTGCGAAATGCCTTGTGTGAAGAACCTGTTCTTGTTTTGTATAACCCAAAGGCGGAAACAGAACTTCATACGGACGCCAGTGCTGATGGCTTAAGTGGAATGCTGTTGTAGAAAGGTGCAGACGACCATGTGCACATAGTTTATGCGGTGAGCAAGAAAACTACAGACGTAAAGCACAATTATCATTCCAGTAAACTGGAGCTCATGGCGATAGTCTGGGCGGTTGATAAATTACGATCGTTTCTGATTGACATTGAATTCACAGTCGTTACGGATTGTTAAGCTTTGGTATATTTGAATGGAAATAGGACCAAAACTCCTCAGATATCCAGATGGGCCGAGTTTTTGCAGAAGTATCAAATGGCAATACGCCACAGACCAGGTGTACGGATGGCTCATGTCGATGCTCTAAGCAGGGCGCCAGTGACTGAAGTAAAAGACACATGGGAAGAAGTTGTGAATCGAAGAATGGTCTATATTTCTATGACTGAGGAAGAATTTGAACTAGCGATGCAGGCCGCAGATCCAGAATTAAAGGAATTGGCTTTAATTCTTCGAAAAAACCCGGAAGATCGAATTGTTGGAGAGAAAAATAATGCAGATGGATATAGATATGGTTCCGCAACTTATTTATCGGGTGCAAGGGTCAGGACAAACAGAGCACTGGAGAATGGTGATTCCTAAGTCCATGAGGAAATCCATCGTCGTTCGCTATCATGATCTGCGTGGACATTTTTCTGTGGACAGAACCGTAGCTGAAACTTTGAGATACTTCTGGTTTCCGAAATTAAAAAGGTATGTGAGACGTTATATATCTTTGTGTCCCGAATGTATAGACCTTTTCATTTAAGAGCGGAAACTTAGGCGCCGCCATGATACTTAGCGGGCATTTAAAGTTTTCGAGCACTGTCGTTAAAATGTACACTGTGATACCAAATTTTTATGTTAAATTGTATGAAAAAGATGTGCCAGGTGCTGAATTGCAACATAAAAAGGTGGACGAAAACACTATTTGTCAGTTAAAAAGGTGGTTGAAGTGCAGAAAACAATGTACCAAAGGGAAAAAGCAACAACTTGTTGACCGGTATGTAGAATGCAGGTTATGTTTACATCATGTGTATGGTACAGTTAGAATAGTAGGAAAATTGTGCTTTACATAAAAATGATCATAAATGATCAAATCATCTGTAATGATAAAAACATTTGTAAAAAACGGTTAATGAAGCATTTTCAAAGAAATGTAGCTGAAAATAAATTAATAGCTGCCATTATAAGGGGGTTGTCAGTTTTGAAATTCATGTTATTATTATTTTTATTATACCATTAAGCCATTTCTATTTCGGGGTAGGCGTGACTTGCTCGGTTGGAAAGTATTGGGATAGGTATATAGGTGTAAAGTAGGTCGTTATATGGCATAAGGTAGATAGGTATATAGGTGTTAGGTATAGATGTTTTAGAATGATCTGGAGTTTTCGTGTTAATTATTCAAATGACACGTTCACTCCGTAACACTGCTCCGACCCAGGTTGCTGATCAATCTCTCTAGCGATCACCCCAAGTGAGGAGCCTCACAAAATTATTATGTATGGTTCCCCACTTGGGCCCATTAGTATCCGAGGTCTTTGATCAGGCATCATTCACTCTATTGTCACTCTGTTTATCAACTATTTGTCGCCACACTTTTCTGTCCTGGCATACTACTCTAGCTTCCTTCACGTCCATGCATTTTTTCATGCAAGCTCATGTGTTCCTATGACTTGTTATGTCTCTTCGTATTAATGTCTCATTCACAGATTCTAACCATTCTTTCGGCGGTCTACCTCCGGGCATTCTGCCATTTACTTTACCTTTATATACTTGCTTCGTCAGTCGTTCATGTTTCATTCTTTCAAGATGTCCGAACCATCTTAACTGATTTCTTTCCTATATGTCAACTAGTGTCTCTCCTGTACCACATTCTTTGAGGATTGTCTCGTTTCGCACTTTGTCCATCAGTGTTTTTCCGCATATTATGCGCAGAGGTTTCATGCCGATCGCGTTGATTTTACTCCTGTCCTTTTCTTGACAGGTCCATGTCTCGCTACCGTATAGTACAGTTGGTACGAATATGGAATTATGTATGGCCATTTTAGCTTTTTTTGATATGTTTTTATTTGTGAGGATGGACCCTGCTCTACCGATAACCTGCTTACCCTTATTTATGCGCCTATCTATCTCCCCATCTATTTTTCCGTCGTTAGTGAATAGACTACCTAGATATACGTACTTGTCAACTTGTTCTAATCTCTCATCATTTAGGACAATGTTGCATATTGTTTTCTCACTTTTACCCTCAAACACCATGATTTTCGTTTTATTCACGTTAATTTTGAGGCCCATGTTCTTCATGCTTGTATTAAGTTTGTTCAACATTCTTTGCAAGTTCTCGACTGATTCTGCCATAACAATTTTGTCATCTGCGAAAGCTAGCCCACGTACCTTGACGGTTTCGAGATCTACACCTTCTTCGTCTAAGAGGGCAGTTCTTAGACACTTATCCATGAATATGATAAATAGCCACGAGGACATAACGCATCCTTGTTTCACGCCTTGCACAATATCGAACCAGTCACTCAGTTTCCCATTTACCGTTACACTAGCTTTACTACCTGTATATATTGTTTTTATTGCTTGTAGGAGCCCTCCATTCACTCCATACCCTTTAAGGACTTCCCAAAGTTTACTTCTATTTACCGTGTCGAATGCTTTTTCTAGGTCAATAAATGCACAGAAAACTTTCTTTCCTACTCTCAAGCTTTTTTCTGCGATCTGTCTTAGGCTAAATATCCAATCTGTACATGATCTTCCTGGTATAAATCCACTTTGGACTTCCCATGTAGTTTTCTAAATACATGAGTGAATGCAAATGATTTCATTTTCAACTTATTCATAAATAAATAAACAATTAATTTCATAAAAATAATGAATGTATTGAATTAATGTAAAGTTATAGTACGCCATGTCCCTCAACTGTGAAACTGGGAAAATGAGGTTCAAAGTTTGACGATAATATACCCTATAAAAACGTTGTCAAATGCCGAAATAAGTTTATTGTACAAAAATAATGAATGATAAAGAACATATTAGCACAAATTTTAATACTATTATGATATCACTTTTACTGCATTTCGTGCAACATTCAATATGCATTTTAAGTGCATCATCGGGAATGTTACCGTTTCGAAATATTAAACAGGGTTTTGGAAATGAAATAAAATAATAGTTACATTCTAAGTACGACTTGTACCGACTGTCACTTTTACAATGTCCAAAACAGCACCTTTTGGCCGCACCAACCTTTTTTCTATTTAATAGATTCACTCCTGGTAGATCAGACATTTCTTTCGTGGGAATTTTTTTAACTTCTAATTGCTTGAAATATTTTCTTTGCGTTAATAGTTACTATTGTCACATACGTCTCAGGGAGGAACTGCTCGAAACTCACG